>LOEQ01006720.1:90133-102347 GCA_001685075.1 Bramus lutescens | reverse complement strand
ACTTCCCACAGGACAGGGAATCCTGACTGCTCTTTGGACTGGAGAGGGAGGGGGGAGGGAAATGGGAGGAGGGGAGGTGGTGGAAATTTTTAATTAAAAAATTTTAAAAAAGAACTATTCTTTTTATAAGCAGTGGTGGGGCAAACCTTTAATTCCACAATTCAGGAGGCAGAGGTAGAAAGATCTCTGTGAGTTCGGAAACAGCCTGCTCTACAAAGTATATCAGCTATGGCTGTTGCATAGAGAAACCCTGCCCTCACAAAAGAACTATTGCTCATTATGTTATAAAAATGAGTCAATAGAAACATAATCCCAAACTATCAATCCATGCTCCAAATATGAGACTAAAAACAGCCTTC
This sequence comes from Bramus lutescens, assembly GCA_001685075.1. Classification (NCBI taxonomy): domain Eukaryota; kingdom Metazoa; phylum Chordata; class Mammalia; order Rodentia; family Cricetidae; genus Bramus; species Bramus lutescens. The sequence continues at coordinate 101,988 of LOEQ01006720.1, read as the reverse complement.
CCCCTTTGGTCTGAATTCAGTCAGCAGTCTTTACACAGTAAAAAAGTGGGACGTGTACAACTGTAGAAGGCACTGGGCTACACCAAGGGGCTCAAGTCATTAAAAATGTTTCAATGTGTACAAAACAATACTAGAAGTCTTGATGTCCTGTCCACAATCATTTGTGTTCCAGGATACTGGCTGAGTTAGTAAATCCAACCCAGCACATTGAAATTGACGTCCCCATTTTCTTTCATAGATACCTTGGATTATCAATCAGACGAATCCTTAGCCATGTAGCAAGCTAATATGAACTTAAGCCGATATAATAATAATAGAGTGCTTCATATCCTCTTGGAAAAGATTTATGCACTTGTAGGCTTCATCATTTATACAACTTGTGAAGTCACTGGATAAACAAGACTCATAAAAAATGATGTCCACCAGGTAACATACAAAAGGTTTTAAAATCTGCTTGGTGTCAGGTAGTATTGATGGTCCTCAATAAGTTCTACATTTACATCACTCTTGTCTCTCCATCTCCCTCCAACTCTTCTTATTCCCACTGCGACACACATATTCCCAAGTGGCCACTCCTAATCACACGCACATTCAAGAAACACTAAGTGGACCCAGTCAGTGTGTATATGTATGTGTATACATGAAAACAATACTAATTAAAGAAGTGCTAATAAATTTGAAAAAAACTTTGTATTTAAATTTTTTAATTTAGTTTTTTGAAGAGGAAAATAGGTGCCTGTTTTCACAATAGATTACTTGTTTGTGTTTCTACCTTTATTTTTTCCCTACACCATACCTTCTTTCTAGATTTCTCATATAAACATCTCAGTAGCATAAGGTTAATAATAGAGCAGTGAGTTAATTAATATAGCTTAAACAAATGCTTCATCTTGAAACCTTTATTAGTTCTGAGAAAGGGAGACAAGGAGGCCCTGCCTTCTCCAGGGGACCTACAACCCTTGAGATTGCCACCATGGAGCCAGTCGCCAGGTCAGACATGCTGAATCTTTCCCAGTAAGCCACGACCTCGTGGTGAAAAACAGATTATTAGAAATGGGTTGAATCAAGATGTGAGAGTTAGCCAATAAGAGGCTAGAGCTTATGGCCCAAGCAGTAATTTAATTAATACAGATTTCTGTGTGGTTATTCCCCGTATAAGCTAGCCGGGCAGCGGGACGCAGCCCGCTGCTTCTCATACAACAAACCCTCACTCACTGTTTGCTGTTTGGAAAGATGGGATGATTCACATGGTCTAGTCCATGGAGTGGCCAGTGTGGCTTCCATCTTGCCACACACACTAAATCAGGCCTAATAGGCTGAGAACATTAAATATGTCCAGATAGCTGTGTACAAGAATCTGGTAGATAAGCAGGAGATCCAGAAAGGTATAGTCAGCAAAAGAGATCTGGTCACCCATGATAAAGGCCTTGTCTCCATAATTCTGGATAAGTTGGGGAAGGTCTCAAAAGGCTTCATGTGTTCAAGAATTGTCTTTACATGGTCATTTCTTTTTTAATTACTTCTTTTTTATATAATATAATTCTATCATTCCCCTCTTTCCCTTCCTTCCTCTAAACACTTCCACTTACTCCTTCTAAATTTCTGTTAGCTTCATGGCCTCTTTTTTTCAATAATTGTAGTTACATGCTTATATGTATATACTTATATACATAAATATTCCTAAATACAACTTTTTCAGTATATGTAATGTTACTTGTATGCGTGCTTTAAGGGCTGCCCACTTTGTAACAAATGAAGATTATCACAGAAAACTATACAGTCATTCTTGCCTTTATGGTATTTGGTGGAGATGAGGGTGTCATATTTGTATAGTAAAGATCCTCTACCCATGATGTAGGATTCCCCTATGTATGCTGTGATTATCATTGGTTAATAAAGAAACTGTCTTGGGCCTATGAAGAGCAGAACTAAGCGGGGAAACTACACTGAATGCTTGGAGAAAAGAGGCAAAGTCAGAGAGATGCCATGTAGCCCTGCCAGAGACAGACACTAGATGGAACTTTATCCAGTAAGCCACAGCCATGTAGCAATACACAGGTTACTAGAAGTGGGTTAAATTAATATGTAAGAGTTAGCCAATAGAAAGCTAGAGCTAATGGGCCAAGCAGTGATTTAATTAATACAGTTTCTGTGTGGTTATTTTGGGAGTCTGGGAAGCTGGGAAATGAACAGGCAGCTCTCCTTATAACACACCCAGTCATTCACCATATCCACTAGGGCATCCTCCTTCAAACTTTTCCCATAGAGCTTGAAGGAGAAACCAAGGTGCCACAGTATGGCCTTCAACTGACACAGGATGTTCTCTGTTCATGAACTTGGGAAACTGACCATACACACTGGTAGGTTTGAACAGCCCTTGCCACCACCTCCTCCTTCGAGCTCCCTTTTGTCAGTAAGAAACATGTCTGTTACTGTATAGCAAACTGCTCTCAAACTGTGAGGTAGACTGTGATATATTGTGGCATGCTTGTGTAGAAGGGGCAGATTGACTGCTGCAAAAATGGTAGCAGATCATAGGTGCAGGCAGAGCAAGCTTAAACAATTTTTTGTGAACTTTGATTTGGATCCTTCAACACCAAGCTAAATTCAGAAAAGGAACCTATGAAAAGTTCCTATTTTAAGGTTCAGTTGAGAAAAAAATATAAAAGTGTGTACATTACTTATGCATATACATTATAGAGAGGTATAGCTATATATTATGGTGATATAATTTTGTATTTTGTTACATAACAAAATTTTAACATATAATTATAATTTATATGCATCCAAATGTGCCCATATATACCACATATATAGACTATCCTATGCATGAATAAAATTGACATGAAATATTTATAGTGTATACAGTAATAGAGCTACGCATATGCTAAAGCACCGAAGTTGAGTTGTCTTACTCATTCACTCAACAGGCATTATGAGTAGAACAGAACTGACACACTTCTCTTATAAAGACACAAAGAGCCCCTATTAAAATATGGCTTTGCAGGCCGTGGTCTCTGGTTGACCATCTATTCTGCAGATGCACACTATGGAAATGACTGTAAATGGCTGTGATTCCAGCACAAAATGGTCTTCCTAGTATGGCCAAGGCTCTAGTGCTTGACCTCTTGTTTTTCTGCTATTGCCATGCTAATAATCATGATAACTTACCCTGTTGGACTGACAGCCTTGTCAGACACTGTTCTTTTCATCCTACAGCAGTGATTTTGACAGTGGAAGCATGTAGATTCTGGAGTAAGGACATTTAAGTTGAATTTTGATTCTTTTATTTACTGGATATATGATTTTGGAGCAATTCATCTATTTGTAGATTTTTTCCGTTTATTGATAAGAAAGAAATGAGTATACAAATAGCACCTAGCTCATGGAACTTTTCTGCAACAATGATATAAAATGGTATTTTACCTGCTGTTATTACTAATGTGCTTGTCAGTTGTCTTCCTACAAGAGAATGTAAGTCCCCTGCGGAAGGAATTGTGTCTTCTCTGGTCACTGCTGCATTATCAGGACCCAGCACAATGGCGATGAAATAATGAAAAATACATTAAATTGTATCTAGTGAAATCTCTTAAACAATAGGGAATGAAACTAAGTTATCTAGCAGATAGTAGCAAAAGATGAAAGAATGAGAAATAAAAACACACAAAGAAATCTCAGAAAATAATTTATTAATTAACCATCAATTTTAATGACTGACTTCAACATAAAAAAATTAATCAAATATATCCATCTACTAAAGAAGATTATTGAGCTGGGTGTGGAGTATGGTGCATGCCTTTAATCTTAATAGTCAGAGACAAAGACAGAAGGATGTCTGAGTTTGAGACCAGCTTGGTCTATAGAGTGAGTTCCAAGACAGCCAGGGCTACACATAGAAACCTTGTCTCAGAAAAGAAAAAGAAAGAAAAAAGCAGAAGAGAGAGAAAAGAAGAAGCATGGAATGAAAGAAAGAGAGAGAAAGAAAGAAAGAAAGAAAGAAAGAAAGAAAGAAAGAAANAAAGAAAGAAAGAAAGAAAGAAAGAAAGAAAGAAAGAAAGAAAGAAAAGAGAATATACACACGTAAGTAGAATACACTGAATCATGGAGGTGCAGTAGAGGTTTATGATATATCACACAAAACTAAACAAAAGAAAGTTGAGGAGCAGTGTTAATTTTAGACAAGATTTAAATTAAGGCAAAATTCACTAAAACAGTTAGAAATATAGAAATAAATATGTAAATTTATTGTAATTTATAGATATAGAAATATATAGCAGTGTTGAAATTTTGTATACCTAAGATGTTTTGATGTAGTATTGTTTATAATAATAAAATATATTTTCTTGTTTTATAGCTATGAGGCAAATTCAAATATAAAATATTCCACAATACATAAAATTTGTGAAAACATCTATACATTTATGTTTACACTAAAACTGGACATAAAAATGTAAGACAAAATACTACCTAGTAGTTGTTATATCTTTTGTTGCAATTGATTTTCCTTTTTAAAGTTTTTACTTATCCTTTGAGAATTTTATACAGTATATTTTATCATATTCATTATTCTCCCCTGCCTTCCTACCCATGTAACTTCATGATTATTTTCTTGCACCTTAAAAACTTACATTAAATTAAAAATTTAAAAATCATGGAGTCCAGTTGTGTTAGTTGACTGCTGTGAGCATGGGGCTGACCCTGGAGTGTAGTTGATACACCCAGTGTCACTCCACTTAAAAAATTGGCTGCCTTTCCTATATCAACTACCACTAACTCCTTGGCTAGGGGCAAGACTTTAGTATTTTTGTCTGGCTTGACCTTATGCAGGTTCTATAAGTTGTTATTTGCATCTGTCTCATTATGTCTGTTTCTTTGTCATCTACCAGATGGCTCTTATAATCTTTCTACCCCTCTCACACATAGATAGACTTGAGGGGAGGGATGTGATATAGATATCTCATTTAAAGTTGAGCATTCTAAAATCGCTTATGCTTAGTTTTAGGAATATTTTCCTAACAGGAGCTCTTGGCAGATGCAAATTTCCAATCAAGACAAATCAAAACAAGCCAAATTAAGAAATAACCCAGGTTTAATGGGCGTTCTGTGCTCTCGGGTGGCACCGAGAGGCCTCGAATGCGACCACCAGGAGGGAGGAAAAGAGACCACGTGTTTTTCTTTTGGGAGTTCATTTAAATGCTCTTTGGGAGGGGTTCTGACCTGCTGGTATTTGGAGTCCAGACCAATATAACTCTCAGGCCTGGGGGCTGGGATAGATGCTAGGGGCTGGGGCTTAGGCTCCCAACTTAACACTTAGCACTTTGATGAGTTGTGAGTTTCTATGCTAATTACCATTGACTATAGTAAGAAGCTTCTCTGAGGGCTGAACAAGGTACTGATCTATTGGTATGGCAGTACAACCTGTCATTGGGAGTCATTTACTACTATGTTCATTTAGCATAATAGTAATAGTTTTTCCTCTAGGGCACATTGGTGCTGGAGAATTATCTGTATTCTGTCAATCATGTATTTTAATGAAACACTGATTGGACAGGCAGGAAGTATAGGCAGGTCAACCAGACAGGAAGTAGAGGTGGGGCAATGAGAACAGGAGAATGCTGAAAAGTAGGAAGCCCATTCCTGGCAGTCCAGCCCAGACCACTGAAGAGGCAACATGTGACCTGTCTGGCTGAAAAAGGTACTGAGCCACATCGCTAACATAGATCAGAATAATGAGTTAATATAAGCTACAAGAGCTTGTAAGAAGACTGAGCTAATGGGCCAATCAGTTTTATAACTTATGGAGATCTCTATGTGACTTTCTTTGGGGCATGCCGGCTGTTGGGTGCTGGGTGGGACAGAAACCCCAACAAGCAGGCCCCCTCATGCTACAGAACATGACTTATCTAGTCTTAGGTTCTTGAAATCATAGACGGTGTTAGGTATGGGTTCCATCTCATGGACTAGACCTTAATTCTATTCATCAAAGTGTGGTTGGTTACTCTCATAACATTTTTTTGCCACTATTGCATTAGTGTATTCAACATTCTTAGCCATCAGAGAAATACAAATCAAAACTATATTGGGATTCCATAGTATCCTAGTCAAGAAATCCATCAAGAATTTCTTGTTATAGAGCATGGGTTCAGAGAAAGAAGGATACTCAGACACTACTAATTGAAATTTAAATTAGTATAGCCACCATGGAAATCAATATGGAGCTTCATCATAAAGCTATCATAGGATCTAGCTATACCACTTCTTAGAAGATACCTGAAAGAATTCAAGTCAGCATGTTAGAGAGGTGTCTCCACATGCTTGCTTTTGAAAGAGTATTCACAGTGATCAAGTTACATGATCAGCCTAGGATCCCCTCGATGAACAAATGGGTAAAAATATGTGTGATATATGCATAATGGTGTTTTACTCAGACACAAAGAAGAAGGTTATGACATGCACGGAAAAACAAATAGAACTTGAGTTGATAATTTCAAGCAGAATAAACCAGGCCGAGAAAGACAAACATGGCATGGCTTCTCATATACGTGATATCAATTTTTGAACATTAATAGGACTTGAAAGCAGAAGAAGGCTAATTAGAAGAGATGTGAGGAAGGGAAGGTAGTCAACGGTAAAGGGAGGGTGAAGTAGATGAAAGCACAAAATAGACATGCACGAGAGCATCAGAGAAAATCCATTGTTCTGTGCAATTAATGAACACTAAAAATATATTTTAAAATAGAATAAGAAGCTTAAATTTCAACAGGGGAGCCATGCCTTGAAGCTTGAAATGATTTTCTCAAGAAAACAAACAGACAAAAAAAGACAAACAATGATAAAACAAATGAAGAAACTAACATATCAAAAAAGAAATTAAGAAATGAGCACAAGAAACAAATATATGCACATTCAGAGGCACATACACACAAACAAGCAAAATCCATCAAAAATCAAAGTGGAAAACTATAATATACAATCAAAAGACTGGTGGTGGTGGGAGAGTGATCAGACAAAGAAATGCAAGACAAATAATCTCCAAAAATACCCTTAAATTCATTTGATGTTGGTCATGTACTGCTGGACATGGACCCTGTCTGAAAATGTAGTTCGTATACCCATTGAGACTTCCTGGAAGAAACTAACTTTTCATTTGTCAGCAGTTATTAATTGGAGATAGTCTCTTGGAAAAGTGGGAATGGAAAAGTATGTTTACTCTCCCATCTCAATGTTGGGACCTCATCTGGTTTGGATCTGTGCTGGGTCTGTGCATGTTGCTACCATCACTGTGAGCTCATATGTAGATCACTCCTATTTTATGTGGAGGACCCTATTTCCTCATTATGATAAATCCCTTCTGGTTCTTACATTCTTTCTCTCTGCACTTCCCATAATTCCCTGGGCTCTGAGGTGATCAATTTGATGAATAATAATGACATAATTTATAAAACTGTAGTTCACCAAACTGGAAATCTAAAAAGAAATGGATAAATTTCTTGATATATACAACCTACCAAGGTTAAATAAAGATAGGATAAGAAACTTAAACAGACCCATTACCATTAATGAAATAAAAGCAATAATTTGAAGTTTCCTACCCACCCCCGAAACAAAACAAAGCAAAAGCAAAACAAAAATGCAGGGCCATATGGACTCAGAGTAGAATCCTGCTAAACCATCAAGGAAGAAATAACACCAATAGTCCTCAAAATATGCCACAAAATTGAAGCAGAAGGAGCATTGTCTGATTCTTTTTACAAGGGCACCATTACCTGATGTAGGAGGGTCATCTGTCTATGTGTTACTTTCATTGGTTAATAAAGAAGCTGCCTTGTCCTTTTGATAGGACAGCCCTTTCGTGGGTGGAGTAGACAGAACAGAATGCTGGGAGAAAGAAAGCCGTGTCAGGCAGACGCATGAAGCTCCGGCCCAAGATGGGCGTGGGTTAGAATCTTCCCGGTAAGTCACCACTTAGTGGTGCTACACACATTAATAGAAATGGGTTTATCAAGATGTGAGAGTTAGCCAANAATACAATTTGTGTGTTGTTATTTCAGAGTATAAGCTAGCCGTGCGGGAGCCGGACGGGATGAAAAGCAGGCCCGTGCTCCCCTTTCACGACAATTACGCTAAAATATAGTATTCTCCACCTACTTCTCCAGTACCTTGTCTGCCTGCATGCTGCCATGCTCCCCATCATGATTATAACAGTCTGAACCTCAGAAAGTACAAGGCAGCCACCCCAACTAAATGTTTCCTTTATAAGAGTTGTCATAGTCATGGTGTCTTTTCACAGAAATAGAAACTGTAACTAAGACAATGTCTATTGTTGTCCTTGTTCAACCACATTGGTATAAAACTTTTAACAAAGATTTTGCTGTTCATCATTGAATCTACATTTTTAAATACATCCCTCTCTTGTCTTCCTACCTATTTTGTTATATTATCAGTACTAAGTCAAGTTATACTGTAAGCAGAGACTGCAAATTCATTTTCTGGCCACCCAGTCCTGAATAATCACACAGAAACTCTGTTAATTACAACACTGTTTGGCCAATAGCTTAGGTATATTCCTAGATAGCTCTCACATCATAAATTAACCCATTTCTATTAATCTGTGTATCACCACAAGCCTACTAGTAAGGTTCTAGAGGGAGTCTAGATGACATAGAAAGTTGAACAGAGACAATGCGATGAATATGTAAGAAAGAAAGTAATTGTATTGTCAGTGTAAACTCCTTTGCTTGGTTATCATATCTTGCTTTATTTTCTTCCCTCATTAACATATGAATTTTTGTGAGCTCATTTCCATGTTGTCTCTCTACTTAATAAATTCTATGCTCTTTGAGAACAGAGACCTTCTCTGCCTCATTAGTTTCTGTATTCCCATGACCTGGTATAGTATATGCCCTCCATGAATGTTCCTTGAATAAATGAATCAGAAAGGAGCAAGGATTTGTATAAATAAACCAGAATAATAAGAAACACTAGGCTGTGAAGTTGACAAGGTGAAATGTATTTATATGATCATATTAAAAATGTTTGTAAAACTAGATTAGAGAGAAGCAATTTGGAGATTTAAAAGTGATAACGTTGCATCTTGGGAGCCATTCTTAGCTGTTAAACAAATTCTGCAATGTTTATCCTGTATGTATAGCATTTATGTCTTTTATCCATGATAACATTTTATGTACTCAATCCATCTTTTAGCCACTTATACTGTCTTTCTAGACCAAATTTGCTGGAACTAGGAGACCTTACACTGAGGAAAATGGTACAATATAATCACTCTCTTCCTCTCTCTACCCTTCCCAACCTTCCTCTCTATGTGTATATGTGTACATGAATAGAAAGAGAAAGGATATCAATGTCATATTCTGACATCTTAAAGCATTTGCACATAAAATTCTTCATAAAATAATTTTGTGTTTTATGATGTAGCAGTAGCTTAAGAGAAAATGGACCCTGAAGGAAGTGGCACTACTAGAAAGTGTGGCTTTGTTGGAATAGATATGGTTTTCTTGGGGCAAGTGTGTCACTGTGGAAGTGGGCTTAGAGGTCTTATATATGAAAACCATGACCAGTGTCTCAGAAACTTCCTGTTGCCTACATATCAAGATGTAAAACTCTCAGCTCCTTCTTCAACACCATGCATGCCTGCATGCACCATAACCTACCATGATGATAATGGACTGAACCTTTCTGAACTGTTAGCCAACCAATAGATGTTTAAGCAACCCCACTAAGAGTTGCTGTGGTCATGGTGTCTCATCACAGCAATAGAAACCCTACTAAGACAGACGTATTGGTTATATATACTATATATATTGGCATTTTCCTTCCTTTGGCAATGTTTTTAAACCTAAGTCAATGCCACCTAGTTTAACTGTTTTAAAGAACAACAATATTTACTTCCTCTACCAATTTGTACACAATCAAGGTGAAGTAATTTATTCTATTATAATTAAAATCAAATTGTCATAAAATAATACAATGAGATTATACACTCAAACTTTATATCTAATGTACATCAATTAGTAAGTAATATTTTATACAACATCACTCAGGAATGGGGCTACCAGAAACTCTAACAAATTTTACTATAACTACAACGGAATTAGGGTGAAGTGTTACAAACTATGTACTATTTCTTAAAACAAAGGCAAGAATGAATATCCATCACTTCTCTTCTTAGTGTTGATGGGAATGTCATTAGACTATATCATATTTGTCGAAGAACAGAGTTATCTGTGGCCATGGATAAATATGGAATGTTATGAAATAACTCTACTGCAGAAAAACAAATACGTATAACACGCTCATGTTGAATACAAAAGCTTCCCTCTTCAAAACTCATGGCAGATTCAGAATCATTAGATGCTGGAGAGAGTGAGAGAACAGAAAGAGGTCAGTCAATGGGTGCAAAGTTGTAATAGGCTAGGAATATTCCAGGCATAGGATCATCATAGTGAATGCTGTGTTCTGCACTTCAAAATAGCTAGAAGAGAGGATTTCAAATATTTTATCACAAAGAAATGGCAACTGTTTGATCCTATGCATATACCAGCTACCCCAATTTGATTGATAATACATGTATATTAAATGTGTGTATATATGTGTGCATCTCAAATCATCACCTTGTAGCCCATAAAAGTGTATAATTATCACATGTCAATTAAAAATAAAGCATGTATACATCATACCGATAATCTCAACACTTTGAACACTGAGGCACAAACATTATCATGAGGATGAGGCTACACAGTGAGTTCCAGGCATGTCTGTATGACAGAGAGAGAACCTGCATCAAAACTCTAGTTAATTATGCCAGGCGGTGGTGGCACATGCCTTTAATCCCAGAACTTGGGAGCAGAGGCAGGTAGATCTCTGTGAGTTCAGGCAAGCCTGGTCTACAAAGTGAGTTCCATAACCGTCAGAGAGACAAAGAGAAACACTATCTCAAAAGAAACAAAAAAATAAAAAAAAGTTAATTATAAATTGGTAAGTCCATCAATATCATAGAAACTGGCATGGTGGCCATTTCTGCAATCTCAGGACTACTTAGGAGGCAATGGCAGGAAAATCTTGAATTTTAAGCCAACCTGAGATACAGTAAAATACTATCTCAAAACAATGAAAAATAATTAAATTCTGACTCTATCAAGTACCCAAGAGAAAAGAGAAGAAAAATATGTATTTAAAAATGCCATAACTAATGTCACAATAACAGAAGCAATGCACATCAGAATATAGTCATAAATTTTACAGGAAAAAAAGTTTAATCCTTAATATATCTGCCTTTCTTTTCTTGCTATTTCCCTTGCAACTTTCCATAAACTTGTAGATTTCAGGCAACCTAACTCTGAAGATGAGAGGTGTTGTGTGGCTTTTATTGTACTAAAGCCATGGTACAGTGTTAGCATGTATTGCTTCTAGATGATCTAGGGAGCAATCTATACTTATATTTTTCCAGCCTCCCAAGACTGCTAAGTCCCCAAGATGGTGATATCTTTCTGTCTGAAAGCACAGCAATGAGCATTCAGTTGACTTTTTGGTCATGATACAGGCACTGACTCCTTTGCTACTCTCAGTGATAAACTGGCGAGCCCTTTGCTTACAGCAACCTGTCCAAATTATCCAAGATGAACTTCCTATTCCATAGTGATCAGTTGCTATCTTCCACATGATGTAATGAGAATTGTGAAAAGTGAGATATATAACCTGTTTTAGAATAAACTACTACAAGTTACATGGAAAAAAATATCAGGAGTAAATAATAAAAAGCCATAAAAAGTGAAAGAAGAAAACTAACTCTTACATCTTGATTAACCCATTTCTAATAATCTGTGTAGCACCACGAG
>LOEQ01006720.1:69711-83323 GCA_001685075.1 Bramus lutescens | reverse complement strand
GAAGAAGAAGAAGAAGAAGAAGAAGAAGAAGAAGAAGAAGAAGAAGAAGAAGAAGAAAATGATGATGATGACTTCCCACTGGCCTCATTAAAGAACTGTATTGTTTACTCTACACAATGGTAGTCATTGCTATCATTCCTTCTTCATGGGCAAAGCCACTTTCATAGTCAGAGCAGCAGCTTACCTTCCATATGACCACTTTACTCTATCCACCAACCATCTGCTCAATACTTATTTTCCTTAGGCATTCTAATCTCTGCAGAGTTCTCTCTACCTCCTTTGGAAAGTCAAGGGTTATTGTAATTTAGCCACGTCCATATATTCTCTAGTTCCAGTAAACAAGACCATTCTACCCTTTCTCTTGGCTTTCATCTCATTTCTCTCCTTACTTTTGGTTCTGTCAAGTTACACCTTTGTTACTTCCAGCTCATTAACGAAGGGTAACTCCTTAATTAATCTCACCATATCACCTTTGGTTTAGCTACAATTGTAAGTTGCCTGAAGATACTTGACAGATGATTATACAATACAGAAATAATTATTCATGAGGAAAAGTAGGAGAAAAATTTTCAGGAAATAGTCACTCATTTTGATGAAATGGCTTTAAGCTTATGCTAAAAGGCCCTTCTCAAACAGCTCTTTGTGGAGGTGGAGTGAGCTGCCTCATAAATGACGGATCATTTGTGTCCATTCAGAGGCTAAAAGGCCATCCATCAGGAACAGTGTCCTATGTAGAGGAAATTCTATCACTAAACAAATAAAGGTCTTGTGATAATTCAGGAACATTTTTAAGTCTTTCAATCCTATTCCAAACAGCTAAGGTTCTACGCTGTTGCATTATAAGAGTGGCTATAGGGGCCATATATGGTAACTGCTTTATACTTACAATGTCTCTTTTTTAATGATAATCTTGTCTTGTTTTGTATTAAAAGCATGTATGAAATAAATTTTCAGCATTGAAATAGGAAGAAGGAAGGAAAATAGTGTCATAGCTATTCTGTGTGGATGCCTATGAGATTTGAGTTGCATCAATGAAATGAATCTGGGGTACATGTGTGGTACGTGCTGTTAAAAGTTGTTGATCATCATTTTGAGACAGTACCTGTATCACCAAGGATGTGAAGTGTGTGATATTTGGATATTAACAGGTTTTCTCCCCCAAGAAATGGTACTGAGAAGTGACAAGATGAAACTGTCTCCTAGAAGCCAAATACAGCTAGGAAACTGCAAAGTGAGGGAGCCAAAAGAACAGATGGTGTGGGAAGCAATCAAGTTATTAGCCATTTCTGTGATGGTGGACTTTGGCCAGGCATTCGTGTTTGTCACTCGGAAAAGCATGCCATCAACTTTTATGAAGGTCCCTGCTCAAGATTATAATATGATGTAACAGATCTGGTTTACACATTGCCTACTTTACTTGGAATGTTATTCTTACAAATATGTTTGAATTTAACTCAACTAAGTTTAGGCCAGGCAGTTTTCTGCAAAATATATAACAAAGAAGAGCATTAATGAATGAATTTTGCACTTGCTGAGGGTGTATGGGTATTTCATACGGCTCTGGCAAGAGGCTTGGGATTAGGTCTTAGCAGGAGCAGGGCATTCAGAGTGTACCAAGCAACCAAGCTCCATTGGAAAAGACTATTTTAAGAATGGATCAAAATGAAATGTTAGTTTGCTGGGGAGTGGAACCTGTTTGATCCCACTGGAGCCTCGCAAGCTCTACCTGCCAGATGAACCATGTACAATGTGGTGCTGTGTGCTCCTAAAGTCATTTCTGTCAAAGCTAAAATATTGCTATCGTCAGTTACTGTTGTAGAGTTGTAGTAGTTGTTAAAACATATGAATTTCCCATTTTATGTTTACCTATGTGATAATTGTGGTTTTAACTAAGAGTCATTCAAATATCAACTACGGAAGTTCATCCTGGTTTTCAGTCATGTATAGTAAACACAATACCACTGTGTACACTTTTATCCATGATCTATTTAGTGTAAGAAAAGGACGAATGTGGATATGAGTTAGGATGTCTAACGCTCAAACACGTAAAGGTAATTTGAATGACAACTATTTCCTAAGAATAGTAATGGTTTTTCAAGCACTCTTTTTCTAGGACTCTAGTTCTTGAATTCTAAGGGTGTCTGTTTCTCAAAGCTGCACCCCTACTCCCTGACTCCTGCCACTTACGAAGCAGCTCCACTGACAGAGCTGGTGATCAGTTTTCTTTTCCTGTCCTCATCCTTGTCAGTCTCCTTTAACCATCTTCTTCCACCATTATCCTTTATACGCATATCCCCAAATTAGAATGCAACTATTTCAAACCTAAGAAGGAGGAGGAAAACATTCTCAGGTGTGAGAAAAGGTAAAAGGTTAAGAAAAAATAAAATGTTTTAAAACAAATTGTTGTTAAGCTTAATGTAACATTTGCACTCATTGTTTAACAAAGGATCACCAGCCATTCTCATGGTTCAGGTACTATTTTGCTGCAATGAACAAAACAGATCATGGTCTGTGGACTTAACTAGCCAAAGTTTTCTCAGAATAAATATTCTGATAAAACTCCAAAGGAAATAAAAAAACAGAAAGGTAGAATGACTTAAGGGAAACTGAGACTATTTTTTCAATACTTATTGTATTTGTGTGTGTGTGTGTGTGTGTGTGCGCAATAGTATACACATAGAGGTCACAAGACAACTCGCAACGCCAATAATCTTTTTCCACAATATAGATCTTGGGATCAATCTCCCCACACAATGTAGGTCTTGGGATCAACCTTATGCTGTCATGCTTGATTGACAGCAAGTGCCTCTATTGGCTGAGCCATTTCACCAGTCCTCACAAAACGGAGATTTATAGCTTGAAAGGTATCCCAGAGGAGGGAGTTGAAAACCATGGGTGTGACGCTTGAAATGTCACCATGTCATGTGACCTTCGAAATGACAGATGTTTCTAAATACTTGACAGTAAAATAGGTAGCTCCATCAGAACCATGAGATTTTCTTAATTGGTGCAGTGGAAAAAAATTAATAATAGAACTGAGTCACTGCCTGAATTATGTTGATATAGAATTGCCAGACTGAAAAGAAACTTTCTCGTAATGGAGTTATGAGATGATAAACTCCAATAGTAGTAGCTAGAGTTCGCACATTCTCCTTCTACAGGCAATAATTGATAGACTCCATTAGCAGATAAAATATTCACTGTTCCAGTTAAGAATATGAAGACATAGAACTGGTTTCCAGATTTATTTTGAGGTGCATTGATAAACTGATTGGCTCCTCAGAATAATGATTGATAGTAAAACTAGATAACTTTAACCATAAAAATAAAAACAGTATTAAGAAAATTAGTGGCATAATATGCAAAATAAGGCTTAAACTAGTAAGTAAAATATGAAATATGTCTGTCTATATCTACACTATTAAACCAAAGAACAATTTAGTTTCAAGCAAAGACAATTCATTGTATAGCAGTAGTATTACTTTCCTTTTCTGACTTTCTATTTCATTTGTAAATGTTTGTTTCAGTTTATAATTAAAATAAAAGTACAAGTATAAAACACATATGCTTGTAATACTGTAGGCAGAGACTGCTTATTCGTTTCCCAGTTACCCAGACGCAAATAATAACACATAAACTATATTAGTTACAACACTGTTTGGCCAATAACTTAGGCATACGTCTAGCTGATTCTTACATCTTAATTAAGCAATTTCTATTCTTCTGTGAATCACCATGAGGTTGTGACTTACTGGTTAAGGTTCTGACTGGTAGCTGGCTACTTTCTCCACCAGCAGCTACATGGTGTCTCTCTGACTCCACCTACTCCCTCGATATATCTCATCTCACTTTAAACTTCTAAGCCACTGGCTGAAATAGCTTCTTTAACAACCAATGATAATAAAACATATTCATAGCATACAGAGGTGAATCTCACATCATAATACTGTGAAGATTATAATTGACAACTTTATATCAATGACACACTTTACAAAAATTAATCTATATATTGCACATGTTTATAGGTACATATATATCAGTATATGTCCTAGTATTAATTATAAATTTGCTTTTGATTAATGAGAATAATCACAGAATATTACAGAAAAGTTAAGAAGTTGAAGGTCTGTGAAGACTCACAGCTTTTCTGGATGTCACATGGCAAGAAACTCAAAGTGTCTCTTGGCTCAGCTGGGTGGAACTGAGGAAGTCTTACTTTTGTAAGGCTGAGAAATATAGAATTCCCCACAGACCCATGCTTTATGTCTCTGGTTTCATCTACTCTTACAATAGTAACAAAAGGACTCCTGATTGTAAGAAACAAAAAAAAATGCAATGTACTTCAAGCACATTTGGGGATAAATACACTTTCACAACAATGCATGTGAAAAAATAAACACAATTGTTATTTCTCTAGAGAAATGCTATAAAAGCCCCAGGACAACTAATTTACACATAAACTCGGAAATGACATATAAGTGAGTTAATACTAGCTAAAATGTTTCCTTTACGCCTTATGTATTTAGCTGTTCCAATGTTTAAAATAAATACATTTATTGTGCAATATATAATCATTTAATAAATCATGTCCACGATCCTGTACATTTTATTAGAAACAAAAACTCTTAAAAAAAACAAGCAAGTGTTGTGTTTTACATAAAAGCACAGTATTGTCTGCCTCCTGCTCATCCATATGCTCTAGGAAGGGCAAGAATTATATTAAGCAGAAAATGGAAACTATGTAAAGTTATCATCTAGACAGATCATCCCTTGAGGGAGGAAAAGCTGTCCTTAGCTCACATTGTGAGAATTGTCTAGATTATTGCTCACATTCAGTGCCTGCCTTGGGAATAAGGAATTGAATTCCGAAGCCCCTCTCCCTGAAACAGAGCTACCTTCAGACATGGAAACCATGGTAACCTATAATCATAGTGAAAGAAGTTTCCTGTATACTGTCTATTTTCTAGATCTTTGGAGCAGAAACTTGAAGCACTGTCCGGCAGTCATCCAACCTTACAGATTCTGAAGTGAGCTTGCTGCCTGGCAATGATACACTATCAGCATTAGGTTTCTGGAAAATCTGTACCTAAGGCAACATTGTGGGTAGAAGAAATTAGCCTGATGCTGTTGTATTTTGCTGTCATCATCTGGAAAACTATAATAGCATAATTTATTATTTTAATTAAAGTATCAAGGAACAGGGAAAAGTTGAAAGATAAAACATCCTGAACCTAAACAAATAGGCTTCTCAGATGTTTTTTGGTTTTTGTTTTGTTTTTTGCTATCACTTTTATACTATTCTTATATTTTAAAATTTTATTCATTTTTATGTGTATGGATGTATGTGCATGCTTGCATGTATAACAATGCATTACACGTATGCTCTGCCCTTAGATGTCAGAAGAGGGCATCAGATCTTCCAGAAGTGGAGTTACAGATGATTGTTACCTGCCATGTGGGTGCTCTGACCCAAACCCAAGTCCTCTGCAAAAGCAACAAGTGTTCTTAACTACTGAATCATTTCTCCAACCCCTTTTGTATTATTTTGTCAGACTATTTCAGGAATTATCTTTTATATGAGCCATAAATAAAGAAAAGAAAAATATGTTTGAAAATATCCTGTGTATGTATACATGTTGAGGGAGGGTGGCAACAGGAAAGAATCTTGTTAAGTATCATGAAGCCAGAGTAGCTTCATTTTCTGATGGGAGGTGATCAAGTAAGCACCACTAGTAACCATGCAAATATTCCTTTACCAGAGCCTAGAAATGTTGAAAGACAGAAGTGTATAAAAGTCAAAAACATAGGATCAACAGCTGACTTCCTGGGTTCTGCATATACTCTTTCATGACACTGGGGACACAATTAGCATCCCTAAGGTCCTTGCTTTGCGATCTCTAAAATGGAGGGAGTGGTCCTTATTTCTTTGAACTGTTACAGGAATTAGAGGAGTTTTCATAAATTGTTTCTAATTATATCTAAAAATTATGTTTCTAAATCTTACACTATTGTATTAATCACATTATTATTATTGAACATATTGAACTGAACTTCAAAAATCAATTAAACTCATAAATTAAGTTAATAAATAAGTACTAGAGATAAAGATGTAAATATACAATCACTTTAAATAGTAAAATAGTAGTGAAGACCTTAAACTTGGTCATGATGGTACCTATAAAATACTGTACTACCAGGTCTGTTTCTTTGTTTCCTTAGATTAAAAAAAATAACACTATTCAAATACACAAATACATTTTTACCTCAAGAAGAGATGCAATTGAAAGCACCATTTTATTGATCAGAAAGTGTGGTATCTGAATAAGGGCTCTGCCATCTGCTAAACAAAGGAGCAAAATATTCCAGCTGAGATTTTGTTTCCTCATCTAGCAAATAAATGAGACATATACTCGACTAACTTCACAAAGTTGTGATTGTTGTCAAATGTTCAATGCTTGTAGATAAGTATTTGATAGTTATAACACTCTAAGTGTAACTTATCATTTTCATTGAGTTTACTCCTCAGCACAAGACTGAGTAACTAAGGTGCATATGGAAGAAGGCAGAAAACAGCATAAAAGAATCTGGATATTACATATACTTTTATCACTAGGGTGAAGCCTAATGTTAAGAGCAACACAAACACACACACACACTGGAGAGTTCTTCCCTCATCATTAAGGGTGCTCATATCCATTCTTCTTTTTCTGCACTCCCTGTCTATATCCCCAGTCTTCAGTAGAGCACTCAGACCTTCAAAATATAATTTACAACCCCACAGGAGACAACAAAATACAACATGATCCAGAACTTGAAGTTCTAATCTCCTCTTCATTTAGCAAAATCCTTCCTCCCTAGTGTTCTCTCCTCTTTTTGCGCAGCTATCATCATTTCTCGCTTGGAAGCATCCTGGCTGGTCATCCAGCTTCCAGCCGTCCCCACTCCCATCATGGCCCTTTTGGTGTTGTGTTGAGAGACCATCTGACAGTTCCTCCACAGATTAGCTTCTGTGCTTTAAACTTCTTAGGAGTATAACTCTATTCCACTGTGTGCCTTGTTGTAGGTTATGTCCTCTTCCTTGGAATGTTCTTCTGATTCTCCTTTGTGAAGAGAATTTTGAGAGGATGAGAACAATTTCTGTATTTATTACTTTCATAGCCATTGTGATAAAAAGAAGTCTGATTAAATAATTTATTTAGGCTCACATTCAAGAAATACAATCTAACAATGTAGGGGAAACATAGCAGCCGAAGTAAATTAATGACATGAAGGTAGGAGATTGCTCACCTCTAAGTTGGGGGAAGGAAAAGAGATGAAAACTGGCCAGCTGAGCTCACTTTTTCTTTTCTCTTCTCTCATCCCACTGAAGGCCCCAGTCCAATGGATGATGTCACCTATATTCAAGGTAGATTTTGCCCTCTCAGTTAATCTGAACCTCATAGACACATTCACAGGTGTGCCTCATCTTCTTAGATAGTTCTATATCCAATCAAGTTGAAAGCAAAGATTAAACATCAGAGCTATTTAACTTACCATTTATGGAAGATGATAATTTAGCAATTCTTTTTTTTAGGAACCAGCTGACTGCCTGTATGTTTTCATTACTAACTAACCACATCCTTTTGAGCCAGTGTACTATGAAAACATTCAATAATACTTCACTACTGTACTAAAGTACTATTAAAGGTTGTATATGAACTACAAATCTTTTATGATACTTACGGATTTAAACAGAGTAAATGAGTCAGAATTTTAAATTGGTCTCACTATTTCTGATGTCTAGTATACATGCACTACCAAGTTATTCTGACACAACTATTAAGGAGTCTTTGTGGTTGTGCAAAAATCAGTCAACCTTATTACGGGGTATAGTAAGAAGGGGGCCACTTGTTCTTACCAGTAGCCTGGCTAACTTACACCTAAAATAATCACACAGAAACTGCATTAATTAAAACACTGCCTGGCCCATTAGCTCTAGCTTCTTATTTGCTAACTCTTACATAATAGCTCAACCCATTAATCAGTGCATCACCACGAGGTCGTGGCCTGCCAGGAAAGTTTCAGCACATCTATCTCTGGCAGCGGCAACTCCATGGCACCTCTCTGACCCCCGCCCTTCTTCTTTCCTCCCAGCATTCAGTTTCATATTCCCCACCTACCTAAGTTCTATCCTATCAACAGGCCAAGGCAGCTTCTTTTTTTTTCAAGATTTATTTATTTATCATGTATACAGTGTTCTTCCTGCATGTATACCTGCAGGCCAGAAGCAGGCACCAGATCTCATTACAGATGTTTGTGAGCCATCATGTGGTTACTGGCATTGAACTCACGACCTCTTTAAGAGCAGTCAGTGCTCTTAACCTCTGAGCCATCTCTCCAGTCACCCAAGGCAGTTTCTTTATTCATTAATACTAATCACAGCACACAGACAGGACTCCCACATGAACAGGGAGATTAGCTGATGGAGCTGCCCAAGTTACATAGGTCCTTTAGAGTAGAGCATAGCATCAAACCAACACACGATTGGCTCCCAAGGAGGACAAGAAGTAAAGTGAACGAACTTAAGTGGCTCTGGGGGTTTTCCTGTTAATAGGAAAAAGGAAGGAAAAATAGGACAGCGTTGACAGTCCTAGACCTAAACAGAAATGAATATCACCAGTTGTAAGAATGAAGTTAACAAAGGCTATTTCCCAAGATCATCAAGATGAGGAATCCATGTGACCAGCATTCTGGTTACAGCTTTATGATATCATGAGTGGAGAACATAGCCATTCTGCTTCAGACTTCTGGGCTACAGAGTTGTGAACTGATAACTGGGTTACTTATATAGATTTTGAAGACAGATCTGCCTGTGTAGGCTTGGCTGCTCTGGTTCTCATTATGCAGCCCTGGACAGACATGAACTCATTTCAATCACCTTGCCTCAGACTCCTGAGATCAGAGACTGTGGATGTAAATCACTGTACCCTGCTTAATACATTTTCCTTTAATTCACTCTGACTATAATGCAGCTTGTTTTATCATTTTAACAAAACGTAAAGGTGTGGCTTTTCCTAGGGAGAGGTAGACAATGTCATCTCACCCCAGAGGAGTCACTGATGACAGACTTGTTGGAGGAAGCCACTTGTTGGTTCCCAGCTGCTCAGCCCTGAAATAATCACACAGAAACTATATTATTTAAAWRACTGCTTGGCCCATTAGCTCTAGCTTCTTATTGGCTAACACTTATATCTTAATTTAACCCATTTCTAGTAATCTGTGTTATCACCACGTGGCTGTGGCTTACAGGGTAAAGTTCTAGCATCTGTGTCGTGGGGGGGGAGGCACAGGACTACATGACTTCTCTCCTACTCTGCCCTTCTTTCTCCCAGTATTAGTTTTCCTTGCCTAGCTAAGTTCTGCCCTGCTATAAGTCCAAAGCAATCCTTTGGTATTCACAGCATATAGAGGAGAATCCCACATCACAGACTAATGAAACAGTTGCACCTAAATCTAGCTTGGTGAACCAGTGAGTTTATTAGTGATATTTATAGAGCACATTTGTGACCCAAAGGTATTAACATCACCTCAGCATGTGTGATAACTCACGAATGCTGCCTGAATTCTTGGAGGTCTCTGCATGCGCAATGCCACCTGCCTCCTTCTTCTTCCCCAGCCTTTATATTTTCCCTGATTGTTTAACACTAAGGGCTGGGTACTTGTTAGTCTTGTAACTTTCTTACAACTGAGCCTTGTAAATTTCATTTGCTTCCTTGGTCTTTTGAACCTCCACCCTGACTCCAGAGGGAAATGTTTCAACTGAGAGGAATTAATGATACAAGAATAAGTAATTACTTTAAAATGATAAAAGTGAACCGTGACCCCAGAAGAAAAAGTAACTATGCTCCCAAGCACATGCACATATGGACATGGTCTCTGCAATAACAACTTCAGAGCCAGACAACAGTGCAAGTGATATAAATAGTTACATCAGAGAACTATTGAGACATTTTCCTAAGTTAACATCAGAACACAGAACTTCAACTTCCGTACCAAACTGAGCTTCAAGCCTGCTCAGTCTCTTATCTTGTGTATATTTTAGTTTCTAGCATGGTTTGCATTAGAATCTCCTGGGAGCCTAAATTTTTAAAAATCCTATTACAGCTGGAGGTTTCTCTCCCACCTTCCAGTTCCTGAATAACCACTCTAAGATTTAATATTATATACAAACTGTTTGCCTATAAGCTCAGGCTTATTATTAACTAGCTCTTACAACTTAAATTAACCCATTTCTATCAGTCAATATTTTACCACAAGGCTCATGGCTTGTTACCTCACATCTTGTTTCTCTGATGGTTGCTGGTGTCTCCCTGATTCTGCCTTTTTTATCCCTGTATCTTTGATTGGATTTCCTGCCTGACTCTATTCTGCGTGGCTATTGGCCAAATTAGCTTTTTATTAATTAATAATAATAAAACATATTTACAACATCTAGAGAGACATCCCACACCATCCTATGACCCAGCAGTATCCCAAACTGTCCAATTAGAATACCAAAGGCTCTTTGCAAGCATTAGTTTTTTGTTTGTTTTCTTGCTTGCTTGTTTATTTAAAGCTCTCTCGAGATTCTAGTTTGCAACCAAGTTTGAGAATAACTAATAGATGAAGACTACTAGATGACATGATTCCAGAAGCATTTTTTTCCATTCTAACAGCCTACAAATGTTTCCTAAGTATGAGTAGACTCCAAAGCACTGACTTAATGATGATGAACAGGGTAAATAAGAGGCTCAGCTATTTACCGGAACCATAATTTTTGCTTCTGTCCCCAAGAAGGTGTTATAATTTCAGTCCACAGTACATGACTACATGACTATTTTATTCCTTTGCCAATTACCTTTAAAGAACAATTTGAATATGTGCTCATGTTGTATATGATTTTTAGATGGCTAGAAAATAAAACAGAAAGAAGAGGGTTTGGTACCAGGTCAGGGAAGCAGAAGGACAAAGAATTTGCAGGGATAGCAATGACAGGTGACAGACTTAACTACAACCGCTATATACGCAGACATACATACCTGGAACTAAAGAGGTATCCGCCACAGACCTGCTCCGGAGAGTTTACTAAAATACACTTAAATGATGAAATGTAACAACAGATGTCTACTGACTGCAACATAAAAAGCCTTCTGGGAATAGAACTGATTCAGGGACAACAATGAAAAATGGTATTTTTCTTAGATTGGTACGTACAAGGCTAGAAGGGAAAACTGCTCTGTCAGGTGAAATCTAATTGAAAGTCAGGACTCACAGGAAACATAACGTTATCACAAAGCTGTAGGAGCAAATGAGCCCTTTGGTCTTTTTGGATTCCTGAGAGCACTGGCAATTCCTCTGAATCAGGACTAGGGGTTGGAATTCATCTCACTCTGCTAGTGTAAACAGACCTGATGAGGAGCTTTGCAGCACAGAGCTATTTGAGGGTAAGATGATTCAAGAGCTCTAAACCACTAAGAATAATATTTGGCACATGGTGTGTATAAATGTTTGTTAAATAAAAATCAAACAACTTGAAATAAATAAGAAAGAACAATTAAACAGACTGGTATTGGCAGGGGACTAGGCAAAAAATCAATGGAATAAATTCAAATGTACGAACAGACTCAAGATGTGTACTCATTTGGTATGTGAGAACAATCACATTTCCCTTCAGGAAGAAAAATAAATGTTGGTCAAACTGTTCCTTTCTCGTTTTCCTTTATTTGTGTGTGTGTGTGTGTGTGCGTGCGTGCATGCGTGTGTGTGTGTGTGTGTTGTGGCTGTGCAGACAAAACACCAGAGTCTCATGTGGTTTTTGTTTGTTTATTTTGTGTTGATTGCTCAAGATTTGACCTAAGTAAATAATTATGGATTACAATGTATGGACTGCATCTTCTAAGCCCTCAATAAAAACATAGTATATAGTTCAATATTACTAGTATCCCCAGCTCTATCCTGGTATTATACTGTGAAGTTGCCTTTAACTGTATATGTGTGTAGTGATAAGGGGAGCGGGCCTGCTTTTCGTCCAGCCCAGCTCCCGCACNACTCTCTTCTCTCATACCCTGTGACTCAGTGAAAGCTACATCATCCTTCATCCTCTACCATCGGCTTCCAGGACAGTGCAGCTTTCTGCTCCTCCGAATGCTGACAAACATCCTTAGAGCCTCTCTTGCCCAGTTGTTCTCGGGTTTGGGGAGCACAAAGTTGTGGATGGATGCTTGAAAGAAATCCCACACTAGCTCTGAATTGAGAAGTAGATGTTTATTTATTTAGGGGTAGACTCACAAAAAAAATCTTTTTGAATGGAGAACAGAAAATGAATCCTGCAACTGGAACAGAGAGACTAGAAAACAGGACAGAGGCTGAACCCCTGCTCTACATCAGCATATATCGTCTAAGAGGCCATGCGCCAGTGGACAGGTAACCACTAGCTGTAAGACTTCTATAGCACCTCCGCCTTTTGTTTAAATAAGAGAGTTATAAGCCTAATATAAAAGTATATACAAGAACAACTATATTCAATAATTATCCTATCCTAACTAGTTTAAGTCGTGTATAATAAATAACTTGGCCAAGTCATGAGAGCTACTTTCTAGTCTTCAACTCCATTGAAGATCCAAGAAGGGAAATAATATTAGTTGAGTAAGCAGGAAGTGCAATCAAGCAATTCCCAAAAATGTGCAACAAATGACAGAGGCTACCTGGGCAATCACTGAAAGTCTCATTTGCAACATTGATGCAACCAACTTTGGCTAAGGCCTAGAATAAAGGTATAATTCACAAAACAATCCCACACCAGTTTGGAATTATGTTTAATAAAAGAGTTATTTATTTAAAAGGAAAACTTACAGATCGCCATCCTAGATAACAGCCCTCTCTGTGACCAGGAAAGGAGTCTAGTAGCTGGAAGCGGAGTCGGGAGCAAGAGAGTGAGCGCATGGCTACTGCTGCTTTTTAAAGCAAAAGAGACCACGCCCAAGTGGACTGCTATCTTAAAGACTATTGGTTGAAGGAGCGGAAGGAGCTCCCACAACACTGGAATAACTGACAGACCACTTTCAGAGGCAAGAAAAATTTCAAACTGTCTTATCCTCTCTTGGTAAGATTTCACAGTCCTGCTTATCCATTCCTGGATATCATGTATCTTGTCACTGGTCGAGGCATGGGCATTTCTTTGCCCAAAAGCCAGTTTTGTCAAGAAGAAAACAAGCTCCAAGTGGAGTGTCTGCAGTGCTCAACATTCTTTCTGGAATGGATTGGTCCTTCCAGGAGCAATTTTGTCTCACTTCAACAGTACCCTAAATTATTTAAATGCCATATTCTACAGCCCTTTGAAGTGGTCGAATGTTACATATCTATGCAGAATATAATCTCTATGTATCCAAAGAACCTGATTAGTCTAACTGTAAGTATGACAAACATAGATAACTATTGATCTATAGTCCTAAATACCTATATAACTTAAAGACTACGATTTTATATTAGAATATTATACAATAAACAATGGTGGACTCTTTCATGAATCAGGAACCCCGAAGGATCATCTCACCTTTAGGCAAGTTCAGCAGTCCTCTCTCTGTGGGTTCTTCAT
>LOEQ01006720.1:53562-67897 GCA_001685075.1 Bramus lutescens | reverse complement strand
AGGGGCCAAGGCAGTTTCTTTATTAACCAATGAAAGTAACACATAGACAGATGACCCTCCTACATCATATGTGGAACTGAAAAACTGCTTTAGACATAGCAAACAGGTGACTAATCAAGAAACACAGTTATTGTTGCTGTATCTTGTTTTCGTGACCAAATACCTAACAAGAAGCATGTAGGAAGGAATGAGCTTGTGTCTCACATGGCAGATAAAGCAAGGGAATAGACTGTGAGATGATGTGGAATATTAGTTGAAGATGTGTTATGTTCATTTATGCTGTGGATCACTAGTTTAATGATGCAAAGATGTGTTGCGTTCTTTTATGCTGCATTTGTTTAACTCTGTGATGCTGTGTTACTTTGCCTGTCTAAAACACTTGATTGGTCTACTAGACAGCTGACTAACCAATAACCAAGCAGGAGAAAGGATAGATGGGGCCGCCAGGCAGAGAGAATAAATAGAAAGAGAAATCTAGGAAGAAGAGAAAAAAGAAATGAGAAAATGAGGGAGGACACCAAGGGTGAGTCACCCAGCTACATAGCCAGTCAGAGTAAAAAATAAAGAAAAGTATACAGAAATAGAGAAAGGTAAAAGCCCAGACGCAAAGGGTGTATGGAATAGTTTAAGTTAGAAAAGCTGGCTGGAAGCAAGCCAAGTTAAGGCCAGGCATTCATAAGTAAGAAATAAGTTTCCACGTATTTATTTTGGAACTAGATGGTGGGCCCCAAAAAGAGAAAAAAGTAAAGAGAGAAAATAAACAACAGTGAGCTGTCTGATGATAATGCATCTCCTGTTTAGAAACAGGAGTGGCCAGGAAGCAGGTCAGGGATATAAAACCTCAAGGTTCTCCACTAATAACTACTTCATACAGAAAAGTTCCATTTTCTATAGCTTCCACATCCCTCCAAACATCTTCCTCAGCTGAGGACCAAGGGCTCAGCGACAAAAGCCTGTGGGGGATTTTCACAGTAAAACCACACAACTCTATGTGCTAAATGTCTGGTTTACATGGGCTTTTACAGATTTGTTCTTGCTGATTTTAATGAAATCTACGTGCATGTGTCTGTGTGTGGTGGGTATGTGATATGTGTGCAGGTACCAGAAGAGGTCAGAGGTGTCAGAGTCCCCTGGAGCTGAACTTACAAGTTGCTGTGTGGTGGGAATTGAACTCGGGACCTATGAAAGAGCAACATGTGCTCTTAACTACTGAGCCATCTCTCCAGCCATGGTCTAGATTGTGGATTGTGTGTGTGTGTGTGTGTGATGAAGATACTTCTTGACAACTTAGATTTTTCTAGTATAAAAGAGATTAAGCTACTTAGTGGGTTAAACTGGGCTCAAAAATCCAGAATATCCTCAAACTTCAGGCATTCAGTTGGACAGGACTAGGGACTCCCTGAGAGCACCTTCTCAAGCCAAGAATAGAATTTATTTTCCAAGTGTGCCCTTGGTATTAACCAGAAGCAGAGAGAGAGTAGGGAGGGTATCAATTAATACATTGACACATCTAGTACTGGCTTTTGGGGCTGCTAAACTACTTTTAGCCAGTTTCTCCATGTATTGATTGGATAAGACAACATTGTTTATATCCCCTTTCAGTAGCAAATCTCATGAAGAAAAATTTCCTCTTTTAAAAGCTAAAGCTACATCCTTCACTATCTTCACCTCCTTCCATGTACATGAGGAAAAAGAATAGACTCATAGATGTTTTTAAAAGCTCTAAGAAAATACACCTTCCTTGTATGCATATATGTATATCAGCTTCATATTATAAGAATAAAATCATTATGGGGAGCTAGAAAGATAATTCAGTAATTCAATGCATACTGCTCTTGCTGAGGACCACATTAGGAGACTCATAACAGCCTATGACTCCGAGGAGAAATGATACCTCTGACTTCTGAGAGTGCCAGCATGTACAGGCACATACAAGTACACATAATCAAAAATGAATCCAAAATATAAAATTATCAAATAGAGTTATTATGGCTTGTTTCAGAGATAGAGCACAAGGATCTTTGCACAATATTTCTTCAATCAAGATACTCCAACTCATTGTTTAAATAGTATATTTTAATATTATCTCAGAAATGCCAAGCATGGGTCTCTGCAGGTGTGAAGCAAAGAAACGAACTACAAAGAGAAGTTCAGACTGACTTCACTGACCTGGATCTGACTTGGGAAGTCTGATATCAGGAAGTTTATTCTCAACATATTGAAGCAGGGTACCTGTCATTTCTTCCAGGAAGATGGGTTCTAGAAATAAGTTACCTGAACTAGATTAAGGGCCTAAGGATCTGATCTGGTCTCAATCATACAGATAGTGTAGAGGTCATTCGAGCTATTAACCACCTCCAATCCTGGCTGTGGGAGAATGGGGAAGCCCTGGCTATAAGTATCATTTAGATCACTAGCCATCCCAAGTCCTGGCTGTGGGAGCTTGATATGGCCTGGTCCTACAGATAATGCAGATTACCAGGATAATAATCACTTCTAATTCTCTGCTTTCTGGATGAAAGAACAGGATTTCTTTTCTTCTATGTATATCTTTCCCATTGGGAAGACAATCCTGCATGCATAGCATTCCTGGTTTCTCTGGAGATCTGTGGATGAAGGGCCTTCATGCTGTGCTCCAAGCACTGTCTGACATCCTTCCCGTTACTGTCTTCTATCACAATATGGTCCAGCTCTCATCTAGACAATTCTTTGAGATCTATAGCCTTTTACTCATAGTTTCCCCCGTGCCTGGTCATCCCTTATCCTTGGAGTGCCCCCTGCTGGATCCTCTTGGGAATACTATTTATACTTAAATTTCCACATACATACACATTGCAAATTCCACACATAGGTTCACAGAAGAAACAGGATGTCTAAAGTTATGATCCTCCTTTTCTTAATTTATAAAGTGACACAGCTACAAATATTTAAATAAATAATTTCTTTAAAAAGAGGGTGGTTTTCCAGTGCTTAGCACTAAGCTTTTATGACCCATTTAAATGCTCAAGGCTATTCCCCAATGACAATGATATGTGGAGATGAAATCTTCTGAAATTAATTGACTATTGAATTCTTCCTAAATATCATTAGTGACCTTATGAGTGGAGAGAAACATCTGTTTCTCTCTTTTCCTCTCTTTCATCTCTGATTCCCCACACCTCCCTCTCACCCTGCATACCTCCTTCCCATTTTATCCTCCCTAGTCTTTTGCTTTCAGGATACAGCCAGGAACTGTGTCCTTCCCAGACACTGATCTGCTTTCTCCTTTACAACTGATATCCCAATCATAGCAATAAAATGCAACCGTATATTCAAATATGCAATTTAAATAAATCTAAAAGTATTCTGCTGAACGGAATAAAGTCAGACTCAGAGCATGATGTGCATAACTGCATGTATATTACATTCTTAATGTTACATTACATTCTCAAAACCCCAATGATGGGGAGTAGTTTAGCAGTCACAAAGGGTCATAGGTCATGTGGGTGAGACTTTAGAGGAATAGCAGGAGGATTTGGAAGAGGGGAGGTAATAAAACTTCTTTATATTTTTACTATTGTATTAAAATTCATGGAACTATGCCAAGAAAAAGGCTATTTTTAATTTTTTAATTTATAAGATTTATAATTTAAAATTTGCTAATAAACTTCACATATGGTGTGATGAAAAGTCTGTTGTAGAAGTAGGTGTTGAAATGGAAGTGCTTTGACTATAACAAATTAAATAAAATATAGTTTAACTTAGTTTAGGTTTTAAATATTTTCACACAGACTAATTCATACATGTGGTCACACCTCTGGGGAGTCCTCCAAGTGTCCAGTAGCCACATTGTACATGCTGGACCTCAACCTGGGATCCCCTTCTCAATATTGGGCATGCCATTTGGAAGCTGTAGATGGAGCTGCTTGTTCATCCTGGCTGCCCAGCACAGAAATAATCACACAGAAACTATTAATTAAATCACTGCTTAGCCCATGAGCTCTAGCTTCTTATTGGCTAACTCTTACACATTATTTTAACCCATTTCTATTAATCTATGTATCGCCACATGGCTGTGACTTACCGGCAAGATTCCAAACAACATCTGTCTCCAGTGGGGCTACATGGCATCTCGGAGTCTCTCCCTGACTCTGCCCTCCTTTTCCCAGCATACAGCCTAGCTTTCCCCACCTAGTTCTGTTCTTCCCTTACATAGGCTCAAAGCAGTTCTTTATTCATTAACCAATAAAAGCAGCCAATACATA
Organism: Bramus lutescens; assembly: GCA_001685075.1. NCBI lineage: Eukaryota > Metazoa > Chordata > Mammalia > Rodentia > Cricetidae > Bramus > Bramus lutescens. The sequence goes on along the minus strand of LOEQ01006720.1, from coordinate 63,653 downwards.
GACAGAAGGACCTCCCACACCAGGAAGCTGTGTCTACAGTTCCCTCGCAGTCTCTGACCAGCTTCTTCCTAACTGAATATTATGCAATTCCAATGAAGTTCCTTTGCAACAGTCTAGAAAAATTTTGCTGTACAGGTTTCAGTATATAGTTTATGCCAATTGCTCTGAGTCCCCAAGAGTACAGTTCACCAAGAGACAGAGACTCTACTACTGACTCAATGCCAGTCTTCTGTATTTATTTATTTTGTGAGTGAGGGGCATGGTGTGTGTGTGTGTTCATTTGTGTGTGTATGCTCATGTGTATTTGTAGGTGCACTTACAAGTTGAAGGTTAAAATTATGTGTAATTATCAACCACTTGCCACCTTAATTTTTGAAAACAAGGTTTCTCACTGAAACAGGGCCTCACCAGTTGGGTTGTGTGGGCTATCTATGAGTCTCGGGGGTCTTCCTGTCTGCTTCCTTATTACTACAATTACAGGCATGTACCACTGTGCATGACATCTTTTCAGACACTGAGGAACAAAAGTAAATCATCACGCTTGCATAAGGAAGCACTTTAGCCACCAAGCCATCTTTCCAGCTTAACAGAAGTCTTTGAAAATGGCACCTCACTGCCACTCCAGTCTTTTTAAGATAGCATCTTGCCACTGCTCTAGCATAGTGCATAGAGGAATGAGTTTTCCTAGCATCTCTCTAGAGGAAAGAGTTTTCCTAGCATCTCTCTTCACTCTGCTTCTGACATACAACTATTATCTTCCTTCCTCCATCTTTCTCTCTCCTTAAAATGTCTTGTACTGCAAGTATGATGCCTTTCCCCCTAGACTTTGTCTTTGCTGTGGCTCCATCCACCCCTCTCACTAGGAGGGTGTAGCTTCTCAGAACAGCCAATCCTTCTGGGTCTATTGCTATTTTTTCCCTGTTCTGTTTTTTAATGTCTCTTATATTGTTTTGCTGTTAGACTAAAGGTTTTAGGCCATCACTCCTCTTCTGATATCTATTATCCACCATTCCCCTGTCTATTCCCTGGGGATGCCATCAGACTGTGCCTGCTGTTATCTACCATATCCCTACGTTCTAGCAGACCTTTAGAGGGAGGCTGCTTTTTGGTTCCTGGATGCCAGGCTAGCTTAGACCTGAAGTAACCGCACAGAATCTGTATTAATTAAATCACTGCTTAGGCCATTAGCTCTAGCTTCTTACTGCATAACTCCTACATCTGAATTTAAGCCATTTCTATTTGAAATGAAGTTCAGACACATATCTTTTAACCTAGTATCATGGACTTTGTCCAGAATCACTTAAAAATGTTTTCTCTCTTCATCTCACAGACAGGCTATTAATTGTCTGCATGGATTAAGTCAGGATATTCTGAGTCTTACTGTTCATTTTCAAAGAGCATGGGTAGACTGTCTAAACAAAACACTGTTAACAAAAAAAAAGATAGTCAGGGGAAGCTCTTGGCAACCTAACTGAACACTGGAGGATTCTTTGTTCTCCTGGGTTTTATTTTCCTATTTTCTTTGTCTTCTAGAAATGTAAGAACCATAGACTCTGAACTTGCTTTATTCTTTCCTAGAGCAACTGTTCTCTATCTTATATTTTTTTTAAAAAAATTGCTTTCTGGGAAAGCAAAGCCTATAGATGTTCTTTGCAGATCTTTCTTCATCACTCCAAGTTCTTAGGACATGGATTGAGGAAACAGAAGGAAGGCTTACTATAAACTGTATGACTTTTGGAGATTATAACTTGCCAAAGAAAGCTCTGTGCTGACATAAAGTTTTCATATGTACTGCGGCCTCTAGATTTTTAGATTAAAAGTTATGGAAGTGTTTATGTTAGCATTACAAGCATAACGAAGTAAGTGAGCTGAATGCGTGCAAAAGTGCCTCCAATGCAATCAGATATAGCCATCCATAGAACTCAAATCCAGAGCAGGAGATATAATTTGCTGTAAGATGATTTTTATTAACTTTACAGATTGGACCACTTTGAGATTTGCTTATGCAGCATGCCAAGGCATCTGGCATAGCCATTTCAAGTGTGTTGGGAAGCAGTTTTCTGACTTAGTCACTCATCATTAGTGATGGCAGAGGACCATCAAGGGTAGACCAGTGACTTTGCCAGTTGGGAAAAGACACTCAGACAAAAAGAGCTTAAGTGGAGCATCTTACTTATATGTCAAGAGTACAGTGAGGAAGCCAACATGGCAAGATTCTGAGACAAATAGTCACATCACATCCATAGTTCAGAAAGCAGAGGGCAGTGAATGTTCTTAGCATCCTCCCTTTTATGCAGTAGGAACGCAAATACAAGGAATGGTAGGGCCCACTTTAGAATGGGCCTTTCCTTCTCAATGAACCTAAGCAAGTTTACTCAACACAGGGATACCCAGAGGCTAACCTACTATCCATTAACCTTAACAGGCTTGTCTGGAGGTGTGTCTCCTAGGTGACTGCAGATCCTGTCCAGCTGTCAATCAACATGAACCATCACAAAGAGCCAACTCAAGCATCCAGGTGTAGTAGAGCAGGCTTGCTATACTAGTCCATAGAATGTTGCAATGCTGGTCCATAAGGTGTTGGTGTCAGAGGATGAGAATTTGATGACAGCCTAAACTATACAGTAAGAACTTGTCAGAAGAATAAGAAAAAAAGAGAAGAAGGGTTAACATAATGATGATGATGAGGAGGAGCAAGTTCAATTTTGGTACTCATCCCCTATATTCTACCCATTTCCTTTCCTGAGCAAGTCTTTCCTGGATTAATGTGTCAAAATATGGTCACCAACAACCAGTTGGGGAAGATACGCTTGCAGTACATTTACAACAGAAAGTATGACTCCATAAAAATAGTCAGTGGCTCACCTCTGCAAGGGACTGGGCTTTCCAATCTTCAGCCCTAGCAGTCTGATTCTGATCACTAGGGGACACCAGGATGGAATCTGAAACAGGCTATCACTAAGAAATATTAACAAATAATAAATCTATATATCCAGGTGATATGCTTTTAAATGTTTTATTATTTTATGTATTTCAGTTAAAATTTCACTATATCACTTTCCTCTTCCCTTTCCTCCCTCCAGCCCTCCCTCTAACCTCCCATGTTACCCCTCACATTAATAGCCTCTTTTTCTTTTATTATTATTGTGACATATATATAGTATATATATATGAATAAATGTATAAGTAAAACCTACTAAGTCCATTTTTGTCGTTTATGTATGTGGTTTTAGGGCTGATCAATTTGTACTGGATAGCCAATTATGGGGCTCATCCCTAAAAAAAGGCTAATTCTCTCTCTCTCTCTCTCTCTCTCTCTCTCCCTCTCTCCCTCTCCAGTCATTAGTTGCCTATAGTTCTTCATCAGACTGGGGTTCTATGAGACTTCCCCCTTCTGTGTTAGCATATTCATTGATATTACCATTGTTCAGACTTGTTTATACAGCCACAAAAGTTTCTATGAGAAACTGTTTCACAGGAGACTTTCTGGTATTCTGGCTTACATTCTTTCCAGCTCCTGTTTTCTGTATTGTTCCCTGAACCATAGATCCAAAAACTGTGATGTAGATGTATCCACTGGGCCTAGTCTCCCCATGATCGGCCCATCTCTGCATAGTGCACAGTTTTGGTTTTCTGCAATGAATCTCCATTTGCTGGAAAAAGAAGCTTCTTTTGTGAGTATGAAAGCTACACTTAACTGTGGGTTTAAGGATAAGATTTAGAATGTTGTAAGGATTCTGCTGGTCTGGTAAAGTGACAGTAATAGATTCTTTATAAGATCCATGACCTCACTAGCCCTTGGAACTGTGCTAGGTTTCTAGTATCACCAAAGAATTCCCTCCTGTTGAGTGAGCCTTAAGTCAAATTAGACAACTATTGGCTACCTAGTAAGTGTATGAGTGCCACTTATTACACCTTTAAGGATGTCTTACCATGGTGCTTGTTATTGTGATTCAGAATTATTACAGTTGGGTAGGACTGTTTAATTGCTTCCTTTCCTTAGCAACTTGCAAAACATTTTACAGTACCATGGAAGCTCAACTGCAGAAAGGAGGCTTCCATGTTAGATCCAGTTCCAACTGTTCAAGTCCTATGTCCTAAATGTGTAGCATCTTTAGCAATAGGGGGCCTACATTCAACCTCTGAGAGGCAACCAAGGCAACAATAGCAATCAATAGTCCATATTATTTTGAGAGTCACTTGGATTACCCTAACCAGTTCAAAAGAATTGTGCCTGATACTGAGATTTCTGGTTAGACTAAGGCTTTTATAGGGAACATTCTCAGCACAGGGTATGTGGGAGTAGGGAATAGACCACATGTGCTTATTGTGTATAATTTCATATAAATATAAAATAATAAGATTTCTTGAGGATTTACTGAACAACTTTGTTATTTGTCTTTCCTCCTTTCTCGTCTTAGTTATTGTTCTATTGCCATGAAGAGTCCCTATGACTAAGGCTACTTACTATAAAAAGCATTTAATTGAGGGCTTCCTTATTGTTTCAGAGGAAGAGACCATGAACACCAAGGCAGGGAACATAAAAGCAAACAGACAGGCATGACCCTGCTCCACAAGATGAAGGTGGAGAGAGAGAGAGAGAGAGAGAGAGAGAGAGAGAGAGACTGGAACAGTTGTGGGGTTTGAAACCTCAAATCCCACCTCCAATGACATACTTCTCTAACAAACCCACACCTCCAAATCCTTCTCAAACAGTTTCACTAACTGGGGACCAGGAATTCAAATATATGAGCCTATGGAGACCATTCTCATTCAAATAACTATATTCCTTTTTTATTAGATTGATATCCATCCCCAAATGGAGCAACTCCCCTTTCTTCACACACTTTGAAACCTAAAACACTAAATCTCCTAGAAGAAGACATAGGCACTACCCTACAAGATACCAGTGTAGAAAAGTATTTTCAGAATAATATTCCATTTGCATAGGAATTAAGGCAAACAATTGACCTGAGGGGGCCTCATAAAACTTAAAGTTTCTGTACAGATTAAGAGAAAAAAATCAATCAAGTGAAGAAGAAACTCACAGAATAGGTACTGTGAATGCAACTCACAGATTATTGAACTGTACATCTGGTAGTTGACTAATAATCAGAATATACAAAGAGCTCAAAAATTAAAGAGTCGAGGAAATAAATGATCTAATTAGGAAATCAGATAGAGATCTTAACATAAAAGTCTCAAAAGGAGAAATAAAAATGTTTAATAAATACCTCATAAAGGATTCAACAACCTTAACAGCTAGAGAAATGCAAATTAAAACATCTCTGAGATTTAGTCATACCATAGACAAAATGACTAATATCAACAAAAAAAAAAGAAAGAAAAGAAGAGAAAAAACCTGGCAAATGCTGGTGAGTTTGGCAGGGAAACCAGAACGCTCATTCAGTATTGGAAGGAGTTCAAACTGGTGCAGTCACTTTAAAAATCACTATGGAGAATGCTCAAAAAAATAAAATCAATCTATAGTATAATACAGATTCATCACTCTTTGGCATATACCCAAAGGACTTGCACTGGATAGTTTTATTTCAACTTGACACAAGCTAAAACCATCTGAGAGGAGGGACCTTGAATTAAGAAAATGCTTCCATAAGATGAAGGTATAGGCAAGACTGTAGGGCATTTTCTTAGTGATTCATGGGAGAGGTAGCAGCCCATTGTGGGTGGTGCCATTCCTGGCCTGGGTTCTCTAAGAAATGTGTTGACCAAGCCATGATGAGCAAACCAGTAAGCAGCACACGTTCATAGCCTCTTAATCAGCTCCTGCCAGTCCCTGCCCTGCTTGAGTTCCTGCCCTGAATTCCTCTGATGGTGAAGAGTGATGTGCAAATGTAAGCAGAATAAAACCTTTGCTTTCCAAGTTCCGTTTGCTCATGGTGTTTCAATACAGCAATAGTAACCCTAAGACAAGACTAAACATCCTATTCACAGATCTTTCCTCAGTGATGTTCATCACTGCCCTATTCACCATAGATAAGAAATGGAAATTTAAATGTCCTCCAATAGATGAACGCATCATGAAAATATAATACATATACATTTCAATTGTAAAGAAAAAATGAAATTTGAAGGTAAATGGATACGTCACAAGTTTATATTGAGTGAACTAACTCAGAACTAGAAAGACAAATATTTTCTTGTTCATCTACAGTTCCTAGCTCCAAATCCTCAGATATGAGTACACAGCATGAAGAATCTGTAGAAACCAGGAAAGTGTAAAGGGATGCTGGGAGTAAGGGACATGAGAGGAGAATTGCTCAGTACAGGAGATAGAATCAGGAAGAGTGAAAACATGTCAGCTCCAATAAGGCAGTAGAGAGGGAGATCAATACAGAAAGAGTGGGCTGTGTGTCTTATTATAGAATTGAAATACTAAACATATTTATTACACAATAAAAAAATGCATACCTGTGTGAACAGATGCTTCATGAGTGTGGGTTTATAACCAATAAACCATCATTAAGGGGACATATTGTTCATTCAAAATGCCTTTGGCATGAAATGGGGAAGAAATAACTTGAGCATCATAATATATGGCAAATCTGTCTCAGGCACTCAATCAATAATAAATGGAGAGAATTGGCCATAGCATATTTTATACTCATGGATGACCACTAATGCTCAATCCTGTATGAAACACTTATAGATTGGGTGGGCATTGTCGTTGATTTTCACTCAAACAGCTCATTAATTTTCACAATTTCCAAAAGCTGAATGATGACTTAGTCAGATCCTGGTTTCTCTTATTTCCCATTTCCAAGGTGAATAATGTAATAAATAAACTGATTTATAAATCCTGGATATCCTTTTAAAGATTTTCCTACTATAAACTTTAATAAACATTCTGTGAAAAGCAGAAGAAATATTATTGCATGGATTTATTAAACCATTAGGCAGATGCAAAAATATGTCTTTCTTTCATAAACCTAAAATAAGATCAAAATGAAATTATATCAAGAATGGATCTACTCTAAATTAACAGTTATTTTGTTTCACACATGAATAAAAAGAATGCAGACTCCAGAGTTATATCACAGACTGTGTTGTATGTATATTCATATTTAATATTGATAGTTTACAAACCAAATGCTTTATGTTGATTGTCAACCTGACAGGATATAGAATTACCTAGAGAAAAAAACATATTAAGCAGTGTCTATGTTGAATTTAAGGGGGAAGAAGTGCCCCAAGCATAGGCAACACTATTCCTTGGGAACTAAATTCATGACATGACTAAAAAAGAGACAGTGATTTGGGGCAAATATCGTAAAGCCAAACAAGTAGTCTTTGTTTGAACCCAACAAAATAAACATCAGGGTCATTTAAGTTAGCACACACTGTATTGTTTTTGAATCTAACAGGATACAGACATTATAAGATAATCAAAGCAGGTTAACATTTACAAAGTTGACACTGGCTGGCAGTGATTCTCCAGCAAATATAATTCTACTATTGGGGACAATATCTGGAGACACATGAAGAAAGTTAGAGAGGCGCTGCTGGCTCGAGTGCAGCAAATGCCCACCTTACACTAGCCACAAAACATGGCTACAGATTTGATGAGGCTAAAAACTCTCTCACCGAGGAAGTTAAGTGCTTGGCAAATTTAACTAACCTAAAACTACAAGCATAATCCCTGATGCTCAAGTCAATTGAAAAAAAAAAAACATGGCAAGCAATATGTGTAGTTATGGGATTCTAAGGTATTCCAAAATCCTGGCATCTGAAATTAGAAGCTGAGATTGAGGAAAGTGGTGGTCAAAGTCTGAGATCATAAACTGCAGAGTATACCAGCAGAAGTCCCATTGTTTATTAACGCTAATGTCTGAGAGAAAAGAAGTTGAGTACTCCTAGTTGGAGAGAGAGGGGGGGATAGAGGCAGGGAGGGAGGGAAGGAGAGACAGAGACTGAGAGAATACTCACATTTTATAATGTAGCAAACAGCTGCGAGAAAACAGCTTAAGGGAAAATACTTATTTTGGTCTTTTCTGAAGTTTCTGAGGTTTCAATATGCTGTTAGCTGGCTCTAGGAGTTTGGGCCTACGGAAAGGCCAAACATTATGGTGGCAAGAATGTATAAGGTAGAGATGGTTCACTCCCTGGCAGGAAAAAGACCCGTCCTTCAAAGCTGTGCTCCTTCCAGTGACTTACTTCCTCCAACCCAACCTCCGAAACTTTCCATCATCTACCAAAGCAGTGCCCTCCCATCTGTTGGTCAAACTTTCACCACTATGGTGAAACTTTTCATACTCAGACAGTAACATGCTTCCTCCACCATTCTGCTGTATCTGTGCATTAGCAGAGATCTTCGTTATCTAGCCTACTGATTCAAATGCCAATCTCTGCCATAAACACTCCCACCCCCACAAACTCAATGTTTTACCAGCTATCTGTGTAGCCTTTAACTTAGTACAGTTAACACATAACATTAACTATCATAGCTCTGTTTTCTAGTTTAGCTTCAGTTTCTTGAAGAATACTCATGTGTTCTCATTCCCAAAACTTGCGTGGAATGCTTTATGACTCCAATGTGTCATATTTTGCGACAGAGAAAATCTTCAGGAAACAGCATACGCACCTGCTCCACGTAGAAAATGGAAGTGTCACATTTATACATCTTTGAATTATTCATTGAGAATGTATTATATTCTGAGAACTATTCAAAACAAGTTTGAAAATGCAATTCAAATTGCACTGTAATATAAGGATGACTTAGGCCTGATGCTGGAGGTAAGCCTATCTTTAAACTTTGTGTTTAAGGAGGTGTTGCTAAAGATTATAGGATTATAATGATAATCCCTGGGAGATGGAAGTCATAGGATAGTGATTCCATTTCTTACCAGAAACATCCTCTATTTTGCCAAGCGAAACCACCTGAAGCTGGGAGACGAATGTGTTTTATCTTCCAATTGCATTATGCTAGCAAAAATACAGCAAACATTTGTGCATTGACTAATTTAGGGTTCGAATTAAATTCTTATAAATTGTTCCACAAAAATAACCATACTGTGTCATTTCTGCCTCTACTTGTCCCAAATATATTCATTTACTGTTTTATGCCAAAATATGTAAGCATATGGTCTGGTCATCTTGCTTCTCCTCTTTGCTTCCACAGTAGGAGTGGAATCAGTTCTGTCTTCCTCCCTCTTGAGCCTGGGCATGGCCTAAGATTCTCACTGTTCACAGTGCTCCAGGCAGCCATATGAATAGGCAGAGGTTTTTTGTTTTTTTTTTTTTGCAGTAAAACTTATTTTCATTTATTAGGCAAAGATATTGACTCAGGATAAGACATACTAGCAAATGAATGTGTACCTTTAAAGTGTAACTCAGTGATACTTTATTTTTGTATTTTAGACTGTCTCTCCCTGAATAGATACCTGATAGAATATATAACAACTAAGATCTGATAAAAGGATTGGAGGAGTCATAGAGAGACAATTCTCAAGCCATAGATGATTACATTTATAGGACAGATATGTGTCTTCAGATCTGGAATTGTACCTCAATATATAGAGTCCTTGCTTAACATATCTGAAGCTCCGAGTTCAAACATCAACATCATGTAAACGACATGCAGTGTTGTTACACACCTACAATACCAATACTCTTGAAGTGAAGAAAGGAATATCTTAATTGCAAGGTAATTCTCAGGTACACATTGAGTTCTAGGTATCCCGGGATAAACGAGGCTCTATCTCAAAAGAAGGAAAGAAAAGAAGAAAGGAAGGAAGGATGGAGGGTGGGAGGGAGGAGGAAGAAAGGAAGGAAGAATGAAGGAATGAGGAAAGGAGGAAGGAGGAGGGAGGAAGGAAGGAAGAAGGAAGGAGGGAAGGAATGGAGAGATATAGAGATTATTAGCTGCTTTTCTGCTTCTAACCAAGAGCAACTTATGGGGGGAGAGTTTATTTCGATCTACAGTTCCAGAGGGATAAGAGTCGGTCACATTGAGGAAGCACGACAACAAGCAGCAGACATTGTAGTGATACGGCGAGCAGGCCTGCTTTTCATCCCACCCGGCTCCCACACGGCTAGCTTATACCCCGAAATAACAACACACAAATTGTATT
>LOEQ01006720.1:41054-53464 GCA_001685075.1 Bramus lutescens | reverse complement strand
TCTTTATTAACCAATGAAAATAACACATAGACAGATGACCCTCCTACATCAAGACATGGTGTCAGGAAGTTGAGTAATCACATCCTCAACTGCAAGCACAAAGCAGACACAGTGAAAAAAACTGTGACAAGATGATGAACTCTCACAGGCCCCCCCACACACACACAATGGTGTACTTTCTCTAACAAGATAGCACCACCAAATGGAGAACAATTCTTCAAATATGTGAGCCTGAAAGGGAATATTTCTCATTCAAATCACCCTGAGTGTGTGTGTTAAAATTTTTTAAGGACTGTTGCATCCTATTCAGACAGAATAAAAAGAAATGTATTTAGCAACCACAATAAGCAACTGCCCTTCCTTAAAGACAGGAGAATCAGACAAAATATAGTGTTAGTTTCTAGCCATTTGTGATTAGTAGCAAGTCTAGTGATTCCAGAGAGAAAGAAAATGGGGGGAAGGAGCCTGTGACTGGTCCAGTTTATTTCTCACAGCAGATTTCTAAACTCAGAGTCAGGCAGAAAGAAAGGAAGGAAGAAAGAAAGAGAGAGAGGGAGGGAGGGAAAAAGGAAGGAAAGAAGGAAGGAAGGAAGAAAGAAAGAAAGAAAGAAAGAATCCATCCAAGTAGAGTCTGGGGGTTCTCATGAACTACAGAGACAGAGATCTGAGGTCAGAAAAGCCAAAGCAGTAAGAATTTGTAAAGAAGAATCCAAAAGGAAGTTACATGAAGAGAATTCAGGAAGAACACGGAGGTCTCACATATAGACATCTGAGTACCAATATGTCTAAAGGTGATAGGAACCTTTCTAAAACTAGAGGAAGACCGTTGAAAGCAGGCAGGCAGAAAAATTCAACAGTTTCCCTACAAGGTGGCATATATCAGTAATACCAATGCTTAAGAAATGAAAACAGCTGCATAAGAAATTCAGTTACCCTTGACTATATATGTAATACACATTCAAGACAGCCTGGACTACAGTAAGAGCCTCAAAAAAGAAAAAAGAAAGAAAGAAAGAGCAAAGAAACATTGGGAAGGACAGGAAAAGAAAACAGGAAGGAAGAGATGGTGGGGGAAGATAAGAAAAAAGGAAAACAAGGGATGAGAAGGGAAGAGAAGAAGGAAGCATGAGGAAGGAAGGAAGGAAGGAAGGAAGGAAGGAAGGAAGGAAGGAAGGAAACACAGAAGAGAAAAGAAATTTTCTAACAATTACACAGGGTTGGGAATACCAATGTACTAGTCAAAGAAGAAAGACCTTGTAGTTCAAGAATCATTCAGTACCATGATCTTCAGAGACATATTTAGTAGTGTAAACAAACTACACCTCAGCTAAAGGATAGCCTAGACTCACTCTAAAATAAATTGTAAGGCAGTCTGCAAAATGGTGAAACCAAGTAACATGTATGTATGACAATGATATACAGCATTGTTAAAAGGATTCAACATCAACCACTACTAACATCTAATATATAGCATATACATCCAAATAAAAAATAGGCAATAGAAGAATATGATGTATGACTAAACACCAGATGGAAAGATTTGTCAATTGCAACAAATCAGAATTAATAGATAAAAATTAGCAGAAAAATAATTAGAAACACTGTTATATACAAACAAAGAAATGAATTTTGTAGGGAAAAAAGTATACTATCAGAGCATTCTTAACCCATGAAAAAAGAGATTGCTGAACATAAAGATGTGGAAATGAACTTGAGGCAATCAAATGGTCAAAACAAAACTGAGATAGAAAAGCACTTGTACAAAAATAAATAAAGAAACAAACTAAAATAAGTTAATAGAAGGGTGATGTGGAGGTGCATGTCTGTCATGCCCCCCACTCAGAAACTTAAAACAGGAAGAACACAGGTTAGAGACTAGTCTGGGCTTTGTTGTGAGGAGGCCATTTGCTTGCTTCTGCTGCCCAGAAGCAAAATAATCACACAGAAACTGTATTAATTAAATTGCTGCTTGGCACATTAGCTCTAGTTTCTTATTGGCTAACTCTTACATCTTTAACCCATTTCTATTAATCTGTGTATCACCACGTGGCAGTGGTTTGAATGAAAATGGCCTGCATAGGCTCACAGGTTTGAATAATTTGTCTCCACTTAGTAGAACTCTCTGAGAAGGATTAGGAATTATGGCATTGTTGGAGACAATGTGTCACTGGGGCGGGCTTTGAGGTTTCAAAGGCTCATACCATTCCCAGTTTCTCTCTCTCTCCTCTTCCTCTACTTCCTCCTTCTCCTCCTCTCTTCCCCTTCTCTCTGCCTGTCTCTTGGTTATTACCTCAACATGTAAGCTTCAAGCTACTACTCAAATCATGCCTGCCTGACTACTGCCATACTCCCACCATGATAGTCACAGACTCTAACTCTCTGAACTCTAGGCAAGACCTAAATAAAGTGGTTTCTTTTATATAAACATCTTGGCCATGATGCTTTGTCACAGAAAAAAAAAGTAACAAAGACACTATGCCAAAATGTATCATGTTCAAATTGCAGAAAATATATGACAAAAATTAAGAAATATTTGATAGTAGATGATATATTATATATGTGTGGGTACATATATACATATATGTACATATATGCACATGATATTTATGTGCATATATACCTACATATGTAACAAATATATAGCCAGCATCATGTTAAGTGAAAAAAGAAAAAAAACTCAAATAATTCCCATTCAGATCCGGAACAAGAAAAGTGTGTTAACTCTTTCCCCTTCTTTTCAGTTTGGTGCCTAATGTCTTAGCTAAGGCAATAAGTCAAGAGAAAGAATAGCATGTGTACAAATAAAAGAAAATATGCCTATGTGCAATTGATATGATGTTTCTTAGTTATTTTTAAGTTGCTGGGATAGAATGTCATGTGCAATGCAATCCATAAAAGAAAGCATTTAATTGAGTTTGCAGTTTCAGTATGCTAGAGTCTTTGATGAAGGAGCAAAAGAATGACAATAGGAACAAAAAAGAGCTCATATCTTGATCCATAATGAGGAGGCAGAAAGAGTACAAAGCCTGCTCCCAGTGACACACCTCCTTCAACAAGGCCACAATTACTCATCCTTCCCAAAGAGTTCTACTAACTGGAGACAAACTCTTCAAACAGATGAGTCCATAGGGTCATTCTCATTCAAATCACCATAATAAGAGACCCGGAAGACTCCACTGAAACACCTCCCATTACTACACTAAAAGACTGTGGTAAAATTCATCATACTTGATTTCAAATTATACTAAAGAATTGCATCAATAAAAGTAGCATGACACTATAACAAGTGCACATACATAGATAGATGGAATAAAATAGAGGACCCCGATAAAAGGCCACTCAGCCACAGCTACCTGATTTTTACAGAGATGCCAAAAAAAAATACAATGAAGAAAAGAAAGACCTCCTCACCCACAAATGGTGCTGGAAAAACTATTTTACCATTCAGAAAAATGATACTAGATCTCTACTTTTCACCATACACGAAACTCAATTCCAAATAGATCTAGCTTACTGTAAGATTTGATACCCTAAAATTGCTAAAGGAAATAGGAGAAAATGGTGTGGGAAGTCCTTCTGTATATGTGTTGCTTTTATTGGATAATGAATAAAGAAGCTGCTTTGGCTTGTAATGGGGAAGAGTAGAACTAGGCAGAAAAACTAAACTGAATGCTGAAAGAAAGTAGGCAGAGTCAAAGAGAAGCCATGTAGCCCCACAGGAGACAGATTCCTCTCATGGAACCCATTGGAAACTTACCAGTAAGCCAGGCCATATAGCGATACACAGAATAATAGAAATGAATTATTTTAAGATATCAGAGTTAGCCAGAAATACACTTAAGCTGTTGGCCAAGCAGTATTAAAAATATTATATTGAGCTGAAGGGGGCAGAGAGGATGAACAAAGTGTCATCCTCTGGGTGTCAGTTAAAGTGAGAATAAACAGGCAGTGTGGGCCAAGACACACTAATAGATCAAAAAAAAAACACAAAAGCAGGAAGATACCATGGTTTTCTGGCACTCCTGTGTGATTATTTTGAGTCAAGGAGGTCAGAAAACAAACTATCAGCCTCTGCCAACAAGCATACTTAAACCTAAGTTTAAGTGGACCTGAGGAAGGACTTGCTTAACACAACTCAAGTAGCACAGAAAATAGGGGCAACAATCAATATTCAGAACCTTAAAAAGCTCCTACACGGAAAAAGAAACCTTCAGTTAGTGAAAAGGCAGCCCAAAGAAAGGGATAAAGTCTTTGTTAGCTATACATCTTCCAGAGGACTGGCACCTAGAATACACAAAGAACTCAAAAAAAAAAAAAAAGCTAAACATCAGCAATAATGAACAACTTAAAATAAAAAATGTTCTATGGAACTAAACAGAAAGATCTCCCCTCCCCCCCCAAAAGAAATGCAATTGGCTAGCAAGCACTTTAAAAGTTTTTCAGTTGGCCATCAGAGAAATGTAGATTGTAATTATTTTATGATTTCACCTTCCTGCAGTCATAATGGTCGCCATTTGGAAGCTCCTCGAACAATAGAGGTTACCATTTGCTCTCAGTAAAACCCTATTTTGAAGATGCTACACACTTTTGTGTCAGGACACAGATTAGTTTTTAATGAGCCTGAAGTTGCTTTTTAGGTTGCTGGAACAGAAAAGGTGTCAATGGCCATACCCAGCCCTGGGTCTTGCATGCGGTAATGTTTATCTGCCAGGCAAAATGTGCCCACAGGTGCTGTATTAGTAGCATGGCAGTTTGAGTAGCAATCGAATTCCGGTTAAATTTGAGGACTTCTCCAGAGGAGGGAATTCATGCCTGGTACTTTAAACCTGGTTGAAAGGCCATGACTGGGAAGACCCTAGTTCTTATAAATGGGAACAGAGGACCTCTCACTGTTGATTTATGTGTATACACGTAGATCTACGGTGTTCTTCCACTTCGGTTAGAGAAGTTGCTTTTTGTACTTGGCAGCAGTCAATATGGAGACAGCTAGTCAAAGGATTAAAAGATAACTATTGAGTGGTCAGCCCTAAATGAGACATATATACAAAACACCCTCCACCCCGCAGCCATGGCTCAAATAACATTGTGGAAGATGGAGCAGAAAGAATGTAGGAGTCAGAGAGTGGGAAGCAGCTCTCTGAAGCACTATCTTCAGGACATGCCATGGTCATTGCACTCATAAACACACTCCCAGCGAAGTCGTTATTCATAATTAAGGATTGGCTGCAGAGATTGGCTCAGCAGTCATGAATGAGTGTTGTTCTTGCAGTAGATTCCACTTCCGTTCCCAGTAGCCACATCAGGTAGGTCATAGCCAGCTCCTCCGGGAAATCCAGTGCCCTTTTCCAACCTCCATGTGCATGCACAAATCAAACTTTCACCCAACCTGTGACCAAGGTAATGGCCTTGAGACAGTTTATTCCTATGCACTCATTCTGCTTATATTCTCTCTATTCGACCAGCTCCGAGTAAACTAATTTATAAGCAAAACATTGCAATCAGTCTTACTATATTTTGAACTTCCCATGTAATTAACTCCGAGAAGCTCAGCCAAATTCTCGGCTTTGATGTACCATGTTTCCTATTACTTTTTTTGGAATATTTTATGCCCCTGACTAAGAACAATATGTATGTGTGAGAGATGCAGGGAGCAGGTCTCTGATCATATACTAGGAACAGCATTGAAAGTGACATCCCTGTGACAAACACACAAAATATGTTAGGAGCAACATGTGAGCATAGAGCTGTTCTGAGTCGGTAAGGCCAGAAAACTTATTTTCTCCCTTGCGAGACTCCTGCAAAGATTAAGATACAAGTCTCCCATTCGCTTCCATTGCCATGTTTACTGTTGTATTCAAAATATAAAGGTGAAGACCTTTATTCAGGACAGCTGCTTCCTAGACTAGACTCTGTTAGATCAGAAGAGAAGGGAACACAACTTTTCTGAATAAATCAAGTTCACATTTGGCTAAAGAATGCCAAAAGTTACTCATTCTCCTTTTGCCTGGCATCTCTCGCCAAACTAAATTTCTTTGACTATCAAAGAAATCTAACAGATTGGTCAGCAGTAGATGTAAACTGAAAAAGAAGATAAAGAGAATTATATTCAAAGTAAAATTATACCATATGTTCATTTGAATCACCAAGGAGGGCTGGAGAGATGGCTCTGTGGTTAAGAGCACTGAGTGCTCTTCTAGAAAACCTGGGTTCGATTTCCAGCACCCACATGCCAGCTCACAACTGTCTGTAATCCCAGTTCCAGGTGACCTGACACCTATGGCGAACCACCAATACACATACAATACAAAAACGACTCACACAAGGAATTGAAGGCAATCATATGTAGGTGGTAAATGCGTAGGTTAACATGAAAATCGAACTGCCCTAAGTTAAGATCCTGATCTTCCCCCATGGTGTTCGGCTTGTTTGGTCTTTGTTTAATCGCATTTGATGGACTCTCTAATTTGATCATAAATACTCCAGGCTGAGCATCTAAAGACCAGCATTACATTGCCTTTTTCCTACACATTCTACAACACTCCATTAGCGGATGCTCGCTCTCTGCTTCTGAGCATGCTCAGGACCGTTTCTGCATGATTCATCGATCATCAGTGCGCATTTCCATCTCCCACCTTCAGGGCGCACCTCAGTCACGCTGGCTGGCCACTGCAGCAGTCTCATGGTAGGCCGCTCCCCTCCCCCGGGCCCACCAGGCATTCCTCTCCCCACCTTTACACATTGTGTTCCTCATCTTTCCACTCGCTCAGCTCGGGATCCCTGACGCACTGCTGTGCCCTAATGCTAGGCCGTTTTTTCCTGAACACCAGTGCAGCTTACCCTCTCACATCTTGAAGTCACCTTCTCAACGTGTTGTCATCTCGGCGACCCCCAATTCATGACCCAAATACTGAAAGTTGTAACTTCATTCACACAAATGTGTTCTCTCTGGATTGCCTCCCAATCACTCAAATATTATATCCCATGTTTACTATCATGCCTCTTTGTACTAAGAAAAAAAAACTCTACAAGGACGAGAATACTGTCTACATATTTTGCAGCTAAAACTGAAATGTCTAGAGAACCGCTAGCATATTTGAGATGTCGGTATTTGCAGACACTGCGAATCCATGGAAGAGTCAGCTAGGGCCAAACCCTACAGCTGTAATGAACAATTCTTGTCACCAGAGGGCAGCACAACAGCACTAAGTGCTAAAGGATGGGCGACAGTTATTTTTCAGACCCAGGTTGGGCAGTGGAGCCTACCAGAAAAGGAAGTGTAGAAAAGTGGAATCAGCTACTGTTTTTCGTGTGTAACCTTGAATGTCACTTTCCTGTCTAGTCCTCAGAGTCTGCGTATTTTAATTCAAATGTTAGCATTAGATAATAAGTTGGATTCTCTTCTGGCCTGAATGGTCCATGTTTATAAAACAAATAGGATCTTCCCCATATATCCCTTTTAAATTTCACAATCAGACTTGATGAGAAGAGCTATGGATTTTCCATGATGTTGTATCTGAGGCCCTGGGGTTCAATTAAATACCCGCAAGTCCAAGAGGCCCTGGTCTGTGAAGTCAGACTACTTATCAGGCATAAAGTTGGAATTAGTAATAATTCCCACTGCATTCTTTGAATAAGAACGGCAAGTACTTCCTGAAATAGAAGGGAAAGAGCCACTGCGGAGACCCCGGGGCTCTTGGGTTGTAGCATTGTTCACATGCTTACATGCTGTAGTTTCTGTCTTGCTTATTACTTGGAGGGAGACGCTCATGTAACAACATTGAGACTAGTGAAAAGAGGTGACTTGTTTGTGGACAATATGGAGATCAACAGGGGGAGAGAAAGGTGAATATGAAGGATAATACACAGTGATAAACAGATATGGAAATTGTGATGGTCTGTTGTGCCCCTTTAAGAGACAAGCCCCGCCCACTCCCTCCCCCATCTGCAGAGACAAGGGGATGCAAGGGGATTTTCCTTCCCCTTCCAGCCTGAGATCCTTTTCCATCTCTCTCCTGAAGAGGTGGCTGCTGCCCTGGCTCCTCTCCTGCTCCCTCCCTCTCTGTTTTTCTTTCTCTCTCTCTGCCTCTCTTTTCTCTGGCCCCCTTCTCCCTACTTACTGCTTTGAAGTAAAATCAACCTGGAGGCTATGCTTCTCTGGGATATCAGCATTGCTGTTTATGGGTGTCTCTGACCACTCCACCCCTGCTGTATGTGGGACTGCTAAAAAAAAAAAAATAGGAAAATGACCCATGTGACTTTGCAGAGATGCATTAAATAAACATGATTGCCCAACTTTCTTATAAAATAAACTTTGACTCTCTGGTGTTATAGGTCCCAGATCATTCAGAGATTTACCAGTTTGACCATGAATAAATTTTTACAAATAAAAGATGCTTTATTAAATACTGGCCAGGACTATGGACACTGGCTAGGTCCATACCTGAGATTCAGGATTCCCAGAGCATGTCACAGAATTACATGAGTCAGGGTGTTATAAAGGCAAAACTCACAATATTACTTACTTCCTGCCTTCCTAAAATAAGAGAAAATCATACATCCAGATGTACCTCCTGCTTACCTGTAACCAAGCACATATCCTGTGAAACTTGGGGCAACTAAGCTTGTTTACAGAACTAAAAACATACTGTTATTTATGAACAATAGCCCCCAGCATTCCAGGAAGTTATCTGCACTTGGACAAGTGAACCTTTCAGGTTGTTTTATGATCTCTAAAACACAGTTATTTAAACCTAAATGGTATCCATCTCACTAGAGGAGAACAAATGTCATCTGACACATCATGCAGGCTGTGTTTCTTCTTTGAAATTCTGGAGATCATGGGGACTTTGTATTTTGAAATTTTTTTAGATCTGAGTAAATAAGATGTTCTTGAATGAAAATATGTAAGTGGATTTTTTCTATCCCTCCTGCTGGCTCCCAAATAATTACATGGAAAGTTAGTAATTATGAAAACTTGACCAATAACTTAGTCTTCTTTCTAACTAGTTCTATAACTAAAATCAATCCATTTCTTTTAATCTGCTTCTTTTATGTGGCTGGGTTGTCTTTACTTTGTACGGCCTGTGCTGCTTGCTGTGCTCCTTGGGCATATCCTTGAGATTATGCCCTTTTTGTTCCCAGCATTATCACTGCCCAGAAAATCCTGTCTAGCGTTTGGTCATTTAGCTTTTCATTAATCTAATCAGTGTGACACTTCTTCACAGTGTACAAAAAAGATTATTCCATAACATTTCCCACTTTTTGTCTAAATAAAAAGAAAGGTTTTAACTCTAGAATACTAAACCTAAATATAATAAGAAGAATTATCAGAAAAGAATTGTATTTTCAATGTACAGTCTATTTATATTTGGCATATTTGGTGAAAATACTCCATTATTTATTCTAGCTTGATGAGGCCTAAGCCCTGTACCTAATTAACCTTCTATCATAACTAAGGAAAACTACAACTATAGCTGCCTAGTCTTCAACTCCACCAAACACCCCAGAAGGATGTAATATCACCTTAGCAAACAGGAAGTGAAGTGAAAGCCATTTCCAAACCTATTAGAAATGATAGACATCTGGCTGTCTGGACAGTTACCCAAGGTTCATCTACAATGTTGGGACATCCATCTTTGGCCTACAGACCTAGGATGTCTAGCAGACTTTTCTGAGAAGCAGGGAATATTTGGAGAACTATCTTACCCTGTCTTGTCAAGGTTTGTCAGTCACTTTCCTTTGTGCCCCACTTGACCAGTTTGGACAATATAGCAGTTTCTTGCAGGGGCAGTTTCTTTCCTAAATGGCTAGGTTTGGCCACAGAGAATGCAAACTCCATATGAAGGTTCTTCAATGCCCATCATCCTTTTTTGATGTAGATTGGTGCCACCAGGAGCAAACGTGTCTCATTGTCATGGTAAGTCCTATATTGACAAAACATTTTAAATGCAAATTTTTGTTGGTCTTTGAAGTGTTTGAAACCATTTATCTATCTAAAATGTATCTCTATTTGACCTTGAAAACATACCTAACAAGAATGTTTGATTATTAGATGTGGATAACTATTAACCTAAATTTCTTTATTATCCTAAATAGTTTGTAATAATAATCTTCAAGGACTATAAATTAATATAACATTGTTGAATGAGCTGCATAGGTAATACCTTACACAAGAGTAATATGTTCAATATGTTCTACAAAAAATTACCTTAAATATGTATCAATATACAAAAATCCAGACCAATGTAAAATATTTAAGATTAATAGTTGTCTTTTTAGTTTAAAAGTAGATTTAATAATCTACCCTTTTATCCTATCATTTCTATATCCCCTTTTCTTTTCAGAATGAGATCCTTGAATCTAATCTCCTTTGTTTTGCCTTTTGCCTGACCACTACCAATAAAAACTTGTAACCAACCTCCCTAAATGATGACAAATAACCTACTGAATGACAAAAAGCTACCCACCCTACCTCTTGGGAATATGGGCATCATGTTCTCTTGATTCATTCCTGTTGTCTGGGGGGCAATGACATGTCTAGTGGACCCTGAGAAAACTGAGATAATGGTCAAGTTCTAGGAGAGCTAGCTGTATCATTTGTTGCCAGTCTCTGGGCAATGGGAAAATATAGGGTTAATCTGAAGTACCTGATGGAGTAGCACATGAGATTGGACCATAGTTGCCTTGAAATTGTCCTGAGCAGGACAATTTTTCTTCTATTCACTGAGTTACACTGTTAGTTGTTTTTAATCAACACCTTAGTCATAGTCTTAGCTGCCCAAGAATTCACTGTGTAGATTAGGGTAGCTTTAAATTTTTGATCAGGTAGCTGCAGTCACTCTTATGTGCAAAATTGTAGGTGTTGACCACAGTATCTATCAAATTTTGTACAGTGTTTAATGCTGTACATTGTGGCTGTGACCTATCACATGAGCTAAGTGCGGAACCTCTACTTGGAGTTTCCTGTAGGCACTCAAATAGTTTTGGGTTGGTGAGCACTCTAAATACCATATTATAAATGCTCAATTTGTACTTATCAAACCTGTAATTATATAAAGAGTTAGTATCTTTATATTCTGTCTTCAGCACCTATAGCTCCTCACTGGATCCTGCTGGTCCCAAGCCTCCACTTTCTCAAATGTCAGTATGAGTGACATTATCCTAAAGAGAAAGATTTTAACTGAGTAAACAGAAGGATGGTTATGGGTTAAATTTGCTTTAAGTTGGCTTTCTGTTTGCTGAAAAAGCAGATTTCCTAAAGTAGGTTTTTGTCTACCAGGGATCACCCTTAATCCTACAGGAACCCTCCTTAACTTACTTCCAAAGACCACTACTTCAGGCAAAAACACATAGCTCCCAGTGAAGCTGAACAACCTGTATCAGCTTAGTTCCCCACTCTGATGACCATTGTATACAATCTGCTTGTTTTTCCACCATTTTGCATCTCTCTGCCCCAGACATGGCACTGGCAGTTGGTCTCCAACAAGATTTTCCTTCTACCTGTCGAGTGGCCTAGTTTGGTAATTTCTCTAGCCATCACTTCTATTTTAGTGCCTGAAACCTGGGAGGTACATGGGCCCCCCAAAAAGGCCCCGTCACCTCTAATAGAACCAAATAACTGATTTCAACTCTCACTAGCGCCTTTGTAGGCTCTTGCCACAAACCACATTTAACTCCAAATGGTAGCATTGGCCTCTTCAGCCACTTCCATCCACCTACTCTAACCATTCACCTCCCCTTGTCTACTCCAGTAAGAGCCACTTTATGTTGCCTGCTCAATGTCTCACTGGAGCCTGTCTCCCTGTCTCTCTTGGCTCCTGGAGTCTACAACTGTTACAAAAGTCATGGTTGTTTGTCACGAAGTTCTTTTATGCCCTATCATGTGTATGAGGGTTGCCCCTCTGCTGACGCTAATCCTGGATTGTCTCATCCTAAGAGTAGCAGTTGTATGGCTGCTCCCCAACCTTGCTCAGGCACCATCAGATGCCAGCCAGATGCCAGTGGTTAGGCTTCCCCAAGCATGGATGTGCCCCAATGCGAGTAGCAGCTGAGAAGCTCACAGGTATCCGAGGATACGGGGTTTGGTTGCTGCTTATCTAACTACTGAAACATCCTGTGCTGGACTTCCTTTCTTTTCTACATGACCTTGCCAGCTTCCTTCCCCTGGCCGCTGCTATTCCCTAGTACACAAATGGTGCACATTCCATTTTCTTGCTTCAACCAATGACATGCCACATGGATACAGCTGGTCATTCTTCTTGGGATACAACTGTCTCCTTCAAATAAAATCTGTCCACCAACAGAGCCTTCAAGGTGTTCCTTCCTATTGTACTTGCTGTGGCTCAGGATTCACCTTTGGCCCCGGCCACCATGATCAGCCTTGACCCGCATGGTGTGTGTGTGTGTGTGTG
>LOEQ01006720.1:7265-22629 GCA_001685075.1 Bramus lutescens | reverse complement strand
CTTCCTCCTTTCCAGCATTCTCCTGTTCTCATCTACTTCCTGTTTGGTTGACCCACCTATACTTCCTGCCTGGCCAATCAGCGTTTTATTAAAATACATGATTGACAATTCTCTGGCAACAATTTTATTTTGTCATAATAGAAATGGGCATTCATGTAAGTAGTTATTCTTGGTAGTCAATAATTTGAAAGCTTACCACTTTTGAATGATTAGATCCTGTAGGCTGAAATATGGATGACTGATATAAAAATCCTTGGCTTTTTCTTAGTTTTTGTCAAAAGTCCAGGATTCTTTCACTGTGCCTTCTGGAGAAATTAAGTTATTTTTGTCCTATGACATACTGTTTTAGTTCTATCTCTGTTGTTCTATCAAACCCTGTCATCAAAAGTAACTTGAGGAAAAGAGGGTTTATTTCATTTCGTAGGTTGTATTCTATCAATTAGGGAAGTCAAGGCAGAAATTCAAGGGAATAGCTTGAAGCAATACTGAAGTGGGATTCCCCTCTGTATGCTGTGAATATGATTGGTTAATTAATAAAGAAACCTATAGCAAGGCAGAACTTAGGTAGTCAGGGAAAACAAAGCTGAATGCTGGGAGAAAGGAGATGGAGTCAGGGAGAGGCCATGGAGCTGCTGTAGGAGACAGATACGCTGAAACTTTGCTGATAGGCCATGACCTGGTGGTGATGCACAACACAGATTAATGGAGATGGGTTAAATTAAGATGTAAGAGTTAGCCAATAAGAAGCTAAAGCTAATGGGCCAAGCAGCAATTTAAATAATATGGTTTCTGTGTGATTATTTCAAGGCTAAGCGACTGGGAACTGACAAGCGGCCTCCTACTACACAATACCACTTATTGGCTTGCTCCTAGGTTCAATTTCAGGTATAGACTAAGAATGGTGATGCCCATATGGGCCTGGGTCCTTCTAGATTAATTATCAATCAAAATAAAAGGAAGGAGGAGGAGGAGAACAAAAGACACTGTCTTACTTAGGGCTTCTTTGATTGCAAGGAAATACCATGACCTAAAAGGAAGTGGGGGACAAAAGGTTTTTTTCAGCTTACAGTTCCACAGCTCTGTCCATCATCAGAGAAAGTCACGACAAGAACTCAAACTGGGCAGGAACCTAAAGGCAGGAGCAGATGTAGAGTTCAGGGAGCAGTGTTATGTACTGGTTTGCTCTCCATGGTTTGCTCAACCTGCTTTCATATAGAACCTAGGACCACCAGACCAGGTATGGCACCACCCACAATGGTGTCTTCCCTATTGATCACTAGCTGAGAATTAAATGCCTGACAAGTGGATCTCATGGAGGCATTTCCTCAACAAAGGTCCCTTCTGCTCTGATAACTCTAGCTTGTGTCAAGTGCATGCAAAACCAGCCAGTAAACCACACACATACCAGCAATACAATCTTCAATTGCCCCAGGAAGCAGTTCCCCAGTTGAGGCTCTCTCTTCCCAAGAGTATCAACTTGATAACCAAGATTAGCCATTATACAAACACAGTCAGTCAATGGGGTTCTACATTAGGTACCAGAAACTGTGGTAAAGGAAAAATATTTCTTTCCTCACCTATCACTAAGTTTAATAGAAAACATATTAAAAAGAGAAAAGTATAGAGATTTATCTAAATTATTCCCATGACATAGAGCATTCAAAAATTTAAAAACTCAAAGAAACAAGCAAACCTGTGAAATTTTTAGAGTCAGTTTTAAGAAAATTGAAGAAATATGATTAGACAGAAGAGACAAAATATAATAATAAATTGGAAAGACTTAGCAATACCTCCTTCAGAACCTCTGTGTGATCTGTATCTTTGGAGATGAGAGCTCTTTTCTGAGTGTAGAGAGGCAAGTTCTGGTGTGAGTTTTTGTGACCTGCATCTTCCCTGCATTAGGGAAGAGCAAGGGTGAAGATGGCCATGACCTTCGGGCTCCTGTTGCTTTCTCACATGTGAAAGTATAGAGGGCAGCATGTTCTAAACCCTATCAACATTTTAAAAATAAATATTTTAAAATAAATCTGTGAAAAAAAACTCTTGTAAATGCATTTGAAGTTTAGTGGATCAGTAATTTGTTAACTGGGCTAACATGAACTATTTTCATGGTAATCTCTTTTCCTGTAGGTTTTCTATGAGGATGTGCCCCTCAGAAGGCTCTTGTGAGGACTGAAGGACAGCTATGAAGAAGTAATGTCTTCTAGTTGGTGCACTGTTCCTGTGCTGCTGGCTCACCTCATTGGCACAGATCCACAGTCCAGTCCGCAGTTGCCCCACTGATTCTTTTCAGCTTCTCCCATCCCTGAGATATGAATTTTGCTTTATGATAATAAATATCAGCTTTTTCTGCTGGACTTCTCTACCATTGAGCTTGGAGAAAGCACTAGCTGACCTCAATTTATCCATTCTGGCCTAAACTTGTGTTTGAGGGATTCATCATTTTCTAGTACTTCTAATTTTACATTCATTTCTAGACATCAGCACCAAATACAAAAACGTCCACTTCACACAGAGATTACTGAACAGAATTCTAAAAGTCAAAGCATTACAGTCCCTTTGATTTATAAAAATAAGTACAGGAGAATATAGACATAGAAGTGGGTAGAATAATAGATGACCTAGTATTTCTGCATTTCTGTATGGAACTGTGAATACCATTATTGATTTTTTAAAAAAAAAACATTTTATTGATTTTTTGTGTATTTCATATCATGCATCCCAATCCCATTCATCTCTTTGCCCCCTCATATCTACTCTCTGCCCTTGCAACCTGAACCCCAAAATAAAATAAAGTGCAATTTAAAAGAAAAATCTCATTGTGAATGATGTAGTGTGACACAGTGAGTCACACAGTATAACATTTAGTCCGTACATCTTTATTTGAAAGTGTTCATTGCAATGAATCATTGGTCTGGTTTGAGGCTTAGGCTTCTGTTATACTATCAATATTGGGCCCTCACTAGGTCTCCTCTTGGATAGCCTGTTGTTGCCTTTTGTCACAGAGATCCTGCAGCTTTGGATCTGTGGAACTGACCCCTTCACATCCTCTAGAACTTCATAGGTATTGGGGTGGTCAATTCCTAGTCCTTCCTCTGGGTCTGGATGATAGGTAGGTTGCTCAGCTCTCCTTCATCCTCACCATTAGGGTGAGTTGGCCAACAACATCCAAGGATGGAGGGTACCTCTCCCTCAACCATGTTACCACAGGGCAGAAGAGGAGTAGAACCAGCTCTCCCACTCTCATGCCCTTGGGGCGGATCACCTGCCCACCACCAGAACCAGCACTCCTCCCACTCTGTAATAGGGTCAGCTCTACTGAGCTGCCCAGGTAAGATATAGGGCCCACTCTCCCGAGTACTGCAACTGATGAGGGACAGGACCAGCTCTCCTTAGTGATGCAGCCAGTAAGGAAGGGGCCAGCTCTGTCCAACCCTATCCTCACGGGTGCTAACGGGAGACTCCTACATCAACATTGACCACAGCAGAAACTGGGTTTCAGACATAGGCATGACCTTTGGCAGCTGTTCAGGCCAGGATGCCACTATGTCCCCTGTGTGACAAGAAGGGGACATCAGTCCATTCATTAACACCTTTGCCTCTTCAGACCTGTCTCTCTCCACAGGACATAAACCGTTCTACCTGTCTTTTTCTCCCATTCCCCACCATATATTTGTTCATCATAATGGTGCCTTATGGTGCTGGGCAGGGCCATGGTTTCTTCTACTTGCCCAGCGCATCAGCACCAGGAGGGTATCTGGGTGTCCTTCACTAACCTGGTCCTCCATTATTGATTTTTGAAATGGCATTGGTGTAGTTTACAAATAGAATGATTCCTAAAAGCCCAACGCTTTGGTTTCTAGCTCAGTGGTATTGGTAGGTAATAAAACATTAAGAGGTAGAATTTGAGCGGAGGCCACTATGCTATTGAAGCACTACTTTAAAAAGAAATGATTGAAAGCCTGTTTTGCTTCCCAGGCATCAGGTGAACTGCTTGATCCAGTATTCATTCCTACTCTGATAGACTTCCTTTCCATGCGCAAGAGCTACAGGGCTAACCAATAATGTCTGGCACTGCTGCAATGTGTTCTGACCTTGATTTCCTCCTTTGACAGGCTGATTCTTTCTTTTATTTGTTAAAGGAATTAAAAGCTGACTAACACATAAATCTCCTTTGTGTATCTACATGTTAATGTGTGTACACACATATGTGTATAGGTACTTTTGTGTATGCAGGGTGTGTGTGTAGGCACACACACATACACACACACACACACACACACACACACACACACACACCCTGAATGCCTGAGAGCCATGTCAGTATTGTTCTTCACTTAATTTTTTGAGACAGGGTCTTTCATTGAACCTGGAGCTTATCAACTTGTCTAGACTTGTTGCCAGCAAGGTTCGGGGATCCACCAGTCTCTCCCTCACCACAGCTGAAATTATAAATACATATTATGTTACCCAACTTTTTTTATTTGTGCTAGGGATGCAAATTCAGGTCATCTTGCTTGTGGGAAATGCATTGTACCAACTAAACCATCCTCTACTCTTATTTCTTTTTTCAGTAAGTCTGAATATTACTTTATCTAATTTCCTATGTTTATGAGTTATTCCATTTTAACTCAAGCACATTACATGACTAAATATTATCACCCAAAACTTCAACAGAAATAGGTACATAAATCATTCTTATAGCCTATGAGTGTATTCGTTACTCTGCTGTGATAAGATACTAAGATCCAAAGTAACTTATGAAAGAAAAAGTTTACATTGTGTTTCAAGAGGGTGAATCTATAATGGGAGGGGAGGCAGGACAACAGGAAGCTGAGGGACAAATCCTTAACCACAATCACGAAACAGAACTAGAAGAGTGAGAATATAAACTCTCATAGCCCACCTGTGGTGATGTACTTCCTCCCACAAGGCTGCACCTCCTCATTAGCTTTCCAAACAGTGTTGTCTGCTGAGGAGTAAGTGCTTAGATATGTGCTCTTGAAGAGTCATTTCTCATTTAATCACCACAGGGATATGAATATTCTAAGTATCAAGTCATGACATAGATATTTTTCTTATTACCTTTTTTAATAGTAAGCAACTAAATAAAATAATAAAAATATATTGTTAATTATTAGATATCACAGGGGTTGTCAATTCCTGCTGATAAACTAAAATTCTCTAGTGTAGGCTAATTATTCCTTATTCTAACTTATGTGTCAGTGAGTCAAATAGAAGTCAGCTTTGTCCTAGATTGGGCCTGTCAGGGATAACTTTGCTGTATGTCTCCACCATCCTCTCAGAGATTCTGCCTATTCTGCTCTACTAATTGCAAGCTGGTGATTTATTAGAAAGCAAGTGAGAACATGGAAGGCCTGAGACTCAAGTCTCATAGCTATGGCAACTCACAAAGCAAACTTAGAAGCAAAGGATGAGAAACTGATTTCTAATTTCTAATAAAGAATATTTATTTGATCCTTATCCTACTTCCTAATATAGAACTAAAACTCCTGGAATCTCCAAGGTAGCATGAGACTATAAAGGTAAAAGAGCATCTTTTATTATTCATAAATTTCTTTCAAACGTAACTGAGTTTATGTCAATGTGCTGACATTTGGAAAGTCTCAGAGGAAGGGAGCTGGTTAGAGGATTAGAAGCTTCAGGAAGAGAGAAGGATTAGAGGTTGGTTTTTCATACTGAATCCCCAATAACTTAATAGCTAGGAAGTTATGAAGTCTCCATAGTCCCCAGAGAAGATGCAGTTCAGGAAGTCGGCTGGTGCGCATGTGCTGGGAGTGCGGCATATCTCAAGTTGCTCTGGTTCTCCTCCCCAATCTTGCTTGCCCTATACAATTCTAAAGAATTCTGTTTCTAAGTTGTAATGTTTTGTGGTCTGCTAGTTTCTCATCATGCATGTTTTCAGGTTCAGTCATCCTCCCAGGGAACATACTAAATGGAAAAATCCAAATAGTTCAGAAAATTCCAAATACCAAAGTTCTATTAAAAAACAAGTCATAAGTTTTAAATTTGATTCCAATCTGAGTAATGGTGAACTCCCAGGTCACTCTGCTCTGTCACACAAAATAGTAAGTCATACCTCTGTCCAGTTTCTCCATTCTGTATAGACTTTTCATCCTTTGATCAAGAATTACAGTCAGTGAATCCAAAGTTAAAATCAGCATGAAATGAAAACAACTTTATTTAAGAACACAGACATGTCAGTTCCAGGGTTCATAGGTTATGGGTTCAGCTATCTCTGAATCAGTATTCAGAAGAAGGCAAGAAAACAGTGAGAGACTTTGTGAGACATTAAGTGTTGAGAAGGCTCAAAATCAATATGGCTGATAGAAGATAAAGAAGGGATGTGTAACAAGGAGAACAGGGTCCATAAAACAAGGGTGTGGTGACCTTTTGATGAATATCTTGAGCCTCTGGTCATAGTGTCAGTGCCTTTGGTCCAGGTGTAGAGATGACCAAAGTTTTCACGAATCAGCAGAATGCTAAATAAATCTCCATGTTTATGTTTCCTGACTCGATTTCAAAAACTTCCTTTAATGGTGCTTTGTCATCCTTCCCTTTTCCTTCTGCAGAAGCAGTAGATGTAATCAGAGCGACATAGAATCACATTGCATCATCCCAAGGAAGGTATGTGGCTAATGTTTATTTTGTCTAGTTCATAAATCAAATTTAATTATATGGGCAGTAATAAATATAGTACATTTTACTATCTCAGTTTTGAGTATCAACTGGGGAGTCTTGGAATGTGAACACTGTGGATATAGGGAGATCATTATAGACTGTACTACAGTCAGTAAATTATTTCCTTGTGTTCTGTGAGTTCTGCTAGCAAATCAGAAGGTCACAGATGTATTGGGTAAAGAGTTCAGTGAGTAAAATGCTTCCTGTATAAGCATGAAGACACGACTTGAGAATCCCAGCACCCATGTGAAAAGAAACAAAGCGAAATAAAACAAAACAAAGAAAGAAAAAACAGGTATGGTAGTCTGGGTCTATAAACCAGAGCAGGGGGCCAGAGACAGTCAGATTGCAGGTGACTTATCAGCTAGCCATTCTAGCCAAGGAGTGAGCTCAGGATCAGTGAGAAATCCTCTCTCAAAATCATAAGGTGGAGTGAGATAATTGATATCAACCCCTGATCTGCACATTGACATCCACTATATCTACATACACACATGTTGGTATCTCTCCTTCTCTCGCTCTCTTACACACACACACACACATTGTGTGTGTGTGTGTGTGTGTGTGTGACACACACACACTCTGCAGAGCCCCTGACTTAATGCTGTTCTGCTAGAACCACTGATGTGGAACTGTGATTCAAATTAAAAAAAAAAAGCAGTTTCCTGGTACCTAACCTCTTGGACCTACTGTCATGTACCTGTTGTGTCTTCATTTAGGCGATCATGGAACATCCACCTAGTGTTGAGGAATCGACAGGGACACAGAAAAGAAAACCCATGGCAGATCTCAGAAGTCCAGTGCTGAGGGGTGAGATTTTCCAGTTTCTTAAAACACTTTATTTCTGAGACAAGGAGAATTATGATGTTTCCAAGGAAAGAGGACAGAGTCGGGTCTAATCATGTGTTTTGCTGTGCCATGTCTTAAAGCTATGATAGTGTGATAGGGTGTCTTTCAACTAATCACACATATAAATACACCCTACTGGAAGAGTAAGCAGAAGTGGAAAGGATTCTATGTCCATTTCCTTTTTCTGGGCACAGATCCCGAAAAACATAATTTGTGCAAGATGTAAATGAATAAAAACTGCTATAGTGTAAAAATGCTAAACTATCCCTTGAATTACTTTCAAACTTATTGCAAAAATCCCACGGTGTTCCATCACCAAAAATATCTTTTAATGATCACTACATTGCCTTAAAATAATGAAAGTAGATGCTACCTGGCTTATAGAAGAATTTACTTTCCAGTCATTGAAGGTATTCAGTTTTTTGACACCAAGTTTTCTTTTGAGTATGCTTGCAATAATTTTTTTTTACCCAGTAGGTCATAAAAACTTGAAATAATACTGAATAGTTGAGAACACTGTCATGTTTTTGTAAAAACAGGAGAAAATATACACTCAGAAAACTGACTTCATCTTTCTCTGGGCATGAAGCCATCCTGTCTTCAAGACTTAATTACTGTCATCACATAATTCTAGATATAGGATAAATATTTAGAAATTTTATGAGGCCCTTTCACCTACATTCAGGCAAACTAACATCATACTTCATATGCCAAAGTTCACAACATTTCTGAAACTTTTGAGCAAGGCCACAGGTTTTTGTTCAGTATTTTTGTCTCTGGAGACGGAAGCCAGGACTGCCTACATACTATGTAAGTGCAGTGCTACTGAGGAAAGCCCAGCCTCACAGATTCTTACTCCCAGTTTCACAAGAGGGAGATTCAAGTGATTTTCCCCAACTTAAGGAGCTCCTTCATTTTCGCCAAGGCCAGATGTCTGAACCTTTCCTTCCCTAAATATAGTTGTTGCAACTCAGTATTTAATTATAAATTCAGGATGCTTCAAAGAGAAATGCAGCCAAAGGGAAACAAGCATATAGTAGCTATGATAGTAAAAGAGGCACACGAGGCAGGCTTTATGTCTGCTTTAAAATTCTGCGCTCAAAAGCAGTGTAAAAAAAAAACATCCTGTTATAAAGAGCATGTCTCTTTTGATCATAATGACTTCATAAGAGCAAGAAGCATCAGGAAAGGATGAGAATCCCAGTTCACTGTTGTTACATGAACATTTTTGTAGCAGTGCTGGGTGCATTCTGTTATTATAATCTCCTAGCTTTAATCAGTCTTAAAACTACTGAGAATGTTGAAAACACTGTATGTGATTAATTTCGCATAAAACAGTATGTGGGGGGGGGGAGTCTCTGCAACTATCAAAACCAACAGAGTAATGATCCAAAAAAGTAGTTTGGTTCAACATGACTAAGTAGCCAGTGTTGGTTAAAATTTGGAGAGTCTGACTTTAAGTAGTTTATTTAGGCATATTTAAGCACAGCCAAATTGGGTGGAAAAAAAAAATTCCTCGTGGCAATCAACTCAATCCTGTGTGCTCAATAAAGTTAATGGCATGATTATATTGAAACTCTTTGTAAAGTATATGTGATGCCTTCCATAAAGGTGGGTTCTATAGATTGCCAAGCTCACAATGAGGGCCTAAGGGCTGATCCAGTGTGGTCTCAGCCACACAGATAGTCCAAAGATCACCATTATGCATCCTGCCCTTTGAGGGGATAACCCTGTGTGTTTAAAATTTCTGGTTCCCCTAGTTCTGAGTACAAGGACCCTACCTGTACCTCCCACACAGGAAGCCTGAGCTTAGATCCCCAGTCTTGTATACATTGAGCACAGTGTAATCATTACACTCAAGTGGTAGAAGAGGGATAATTAAGAAGTCCAAGGCCATCCTCTATTGGAGGCCAGCCTGGAATACAGGGGATCCCATCTCGACAAAATGAAAGAAGAAAGAAGGGGGAAAGAAGTACACTCTAAGAAAGTGTAGCTCGTGCTCATATTAATTCTATTTGCTGATCACTGAATTAAAATGTTGGGGGAGAGACATTTTTCTTCCGGATGATTTCAATAAAGGAACCAAAACGTATTTAAGAGATTTTGAAAGGGAAAAGAAGCCATGGTATACAAGGCTTTCCATTTTAAAGTGTCAGAGAGAAAATAAACATGGCTGTGGGAAAAGTGAAAGGAATGACTCATGCAGCTCTTGAACTTGGCCTCTGGGAGAACTGATGCTTTCTGCCTTGCACTTAGAGCAGCTAATCCTCATCAGCCCCATAAGAAGGCTGGTAAAGAAACTGGATGACCTCGCTGTGTGCCCACATAAAGAAGGATCTGTCTCATTTCCATTGTTTACTGGTTACAAGAGGTTCCCATGGCTCAAGCAGCCTTGCCACAGACAATGTTAAAAATGTACAGTGAGAATAGACTACACAAAGGCACGGGCCCGATGCTGTGTGAAACCCGGCACTCAGACCAATAAAGAGTGCAGCAAGAGAGAAAAAGAGCTGTCAAGGACTCGAGATTCAGTTGCTTCCTATGTGACATTTCACTAGCTACATAAAGCACCTATGTAATAGCTCCTTTCACTGCAGCGAAAATGAGAGCATTTAAAAGAATGCTGTTCATAGTGTAAACAAAACAAGCCACAGACCAAACAATAAAAACAACCATTGAAATTTTAGCAATTTTTGTTTTCTTTTATTTTGCTATAAGTTTTTAGCTTGTATGTGTATGAATGGTATGTGTGATTAAGTTTATATGTGTGTACACACCTCAGGAGATCATGGGACAGTGAAGGTGCCTCAGCTGTTACTCTCCCCATTATCCCTTGAGACAGGGTCTCTCACTGAACCCCAAACTAGTCTGGTGGTCAACAAGCCTTGGCAATCTTCCTGGCTCCAGCTCATCCCACCCACTGTTGGAGTTACAGATGTGCCCTGCCATGCCAGGGATTTCTGCGTGGGTGTTTGGGATTCAAACTCACATCCTCGTGTTTGCATAGCAAGTGTTCTCAACCAGTGAGTCATCTGGCACTCAGTCCTGCAGGGTTTTTTCTCCAATTCACGTTTCAACATTTTACTTATAATATTCTATTTGTACATGATATATACACAGTTGTATGTAATTTAGTAGTATCCATAGTCATGTAAAGTTAGAATACACACAATCAATGCAGATTATGGGACCAGATTTCACTGCTAACATGCTTGTACCACCAGCACAAAGACCCTAGTATGGATCCCTAGCACTCATGTCTAAAGTTTTGAGCAGCTCCATGTGTCTGTTAACCCTAGCACAGGGGAAATGAAAACAGAAGGGACCCTGAAACTTGCTAGTCAATCAGACTAGCCCAGTTAATGAGCTCCAGTTCCCATGAGAGACTTTTTTTATTTCTTGATTTTTATTGAGCTCTACATTTTTCTCCGCTCCCCTTTCTGCCTCTCCTTTCCCCTTCAACCCTCTCCCATGGTCCCCATGCTCCCAATTTATTCAGGAGGTCTTGTCTTTTACTACTTCCCATGTAGATTAGATCCATGTATGTCCCTCTCATTGTTGAGATTCCGTCTTACACCTGTAAGAATGGTCAAGATCAAAAACACGGATGACAACTTCTGCTGGAGAGGTTCTGGGGAAAAGGGAACACTCCTGCATTGCTGGTGAGAGTACACGCTGGTACAGCCCCTTTGGATGTGAATATGGTGATTTCTCAGAAAATTAGGAAAGAATCTTCATCAATACCCAGCAATACCACTTTTGGGTGTATATCCAAAGAATGCTCAATCATACCACAAGGACATGTGCTTAACTATGTACATAGCAACATTGTTTGTCATAGTCAGAACCTGGAAATAACCTTAATGCCCCTTGGCTGAAGAATGGATAAGGTATATTTACACAATGGAGTACTATACAACAGAGAGAGACTGTCTTTTTAAAATAAGACCTGATATTAACCTCTGGCTTACACATACATGCACACACACACACACACACACACACACATTAAATAAGAAATGAATAATAATGTAAAAAAATTTACCAGTCATTCTAAACCAGTCAGTGGTGGCACACACCTTTAATCCCAGCACTTGAGAAGCAGAGATAGGTGGATCTCTGTGAGTTCGAGGCCAGCCTGGTCTACAGAGAGATTGCCAGGACAGGCTCCAAAGCTACACAGAGAAATCCTGTCTCAAAAAACAAACAAGAAAAAAATCTATCAGTTATTCTAACCACATTCTTTATGGAAACTGTTCCATTCTGGGATTGCATTTTTCCATAAATTCTCTTTAGCTTCATTTAATTTGGAATTTCTTATGTCTTTTCCTAACATGACATTAATGTTTTTTGAACATCTCAGGCAAATTATTTCATAACATATGCCTTAACATTAGTGTAAGTTGTGTCCTTAATTGTGCTTCTGATGTATATTTTAGACAGTGTATCCTTTGCACATCACATCAGGATGCCTGGCTTTGACACCAACAATAACAGCACTTACAATGAACCCTCACATAAGGAGGTTTCTCTACTGCAACATTACTATTTCACTTTTTACAAGTCATTTCTAATTTTCAGAGACATTTTGAGCTGGCGAAATACCCTGTACCTTTTCATATGATCCTCCAGTCTGTGGCCAGGAAATACACACCAGCAAACCAAGCCCTTAGAAGGCAGAGGTAGTGGAACTGACATTAACACCATCCTGAAATACATTGTGAGATTCTATTTCTAAACTCAAAACATTTATAGACTTTCTCCCAATAACTTTAGTTTGATGATACTCATTTCAAGTATTACTGTGTTAAGAGAAATCTCATCCCACTACCTCCTGAAAAACAATTTTGTTACTAGAAATTTTAAAAGAATTTTGGATTTGATCATTTCTCATTTTCATACTTTTTCAAATATTGAGAAATATATGGGCAATTCGATCAAACACGACTCAACTGAATTTTTGAGAAATATAGAAATTCATCTTTCCCACATGCATGTCTTTGTGTGAAAAGTCTTTCAACTTGTGAGAATACTCAGATGAGTGTACAAGGCTGTGTGCCCGTGTGTGTGTGTCCATGTGTGTGTGAATGTGTGCATTAACAGTGTGCTAGTATTAGTACCTCCTAAAGTAGTTCCAAGGCAGACAAGCAGGGTAGCACACGCCTGTAAACCCAGTAGAATGGAGGCTGAGGCAGAAGGATGGTGAGTTCAAAGATAGCCCGAGCTACATCGATTGGAGGAAGGGACGGAGGATAAAAGAAGAAAGTACAGAGGGAAGGAGGAAAGAAAAAGGGTTTGGGCTATGATATCAATTAAAAACAGGTACATTTTCCCCAATACAATCCCTTTTATTTTTTCTTGTAACTATAGGATTTTATTAACCTTCTGAAGACAGAGATTGGTGACTTCCTGCCCAAAGGATAAATTCTTTTTAATGTAAAATAGTTTGAAGTCCTTGATAACCTAGTGTGAGCACAGAAACTTGAACGTTCCATAAATTGGAGTAATTAGGTTTATTGCAACAAATTATACACTTTGCATAAGATGTTTAATAGGCCATGACAAATGAATAATTGGCTGAGCCCCATTAAACATATAAAGGATTGTCAAAGTATAAAAGTAAGCTTGTGGAACTGAAGAGATGGCTCAGTGGTTAAGAGTACTGCCTGCTCTTTGCAGAAGCCCTGAGTGCAGTTCCCAGAATCTACGTGGTCATCAGTAACTCCAGTTCCAGGAAATCTGAAACCCTCTTCTGGCCTCTGCATGCACCAGACATGCAGGTGATATATACATATGTACATGTTTATGCATATAAAATTAAATAAATAATTATTTTAAGAAATAAATCTTAACATCAATGTTCTTGAAAATAATCATAATTACTATATGAGAATCAAGACTATTTTTTAAAGAATTATAATTTGAAAGGCTATAATTTGCCTATTATGACCTCTGTACAATATAAAATTAAGCAATAAATAGAGATCTACTTCCAATAGAGGCACTGGTAAGAAGCATGGGTATTTACCAATCAGAAGTCAATGGATGGGGCTAGAAAGATGACTCAGGAGTTGAAACAGTTTGTTTGTTGCCGTTGTAGAGGAACTAGGTTTAGTTACCAGTACACACATCAAGTAGCTCACAGCCACTTATAACTCTAGTTCCATGTCTTCCAACACCTTCTTTAGGCTTGGCAAGCACACATGTACTACATATACTGCATATATGTAGTACACATTAATATAAGAACACATATTCTCACATGCACATGCATGCATGTAAAAACACACTAAATAAATATATATGTAAATAAATATATATTTTTCAAAACAGAACAAAGTCAATGGATATACATCTCACAATCCAAAATCATAGTTGTAGGAAGCATGGAGGTCTTTGTGCTCACATATATGCTGTAGGGGAACCTGAAATATTAACCTGGAGGATTGTTCCTTCAAGAGAAGAAATGCAGAACCTATTATCTGCCTAGAAATCTGGGAGCAGACATATATTCTAGCCTGACAACCTTTGTACCCTTTGCAGAGCTG
The DNA here is from genome assembly GCA_001685075.1 of Bramus lutescens. Classification (NCBI taxonomy): domain Eukaryota; kingdom Metazoa; phylum Chordata; class Mammalia; order Rodentia; family Cricetidae; genus Bramus; species Bramus lutescens. The sequence continues at coordinate 8,530 of LOEQ01006720.1, read as the reverse complement.
AAGCTCACACTGGGCCGTCCTTGAGACCCATATCATAAGCTTGTTTTCTTAGCCAATTTACAGAACTCTTATTTATGGAAGGTGTTACATGTACTTTACAGAAAGTTCCAGTGCAGTCATGACCAATCTTTACTTAGGTTACTTTATTCCTCAAAAAGATTTATGTATGCTTTATTGTGCACATGAGATTGAGTTTATTATCACCAGAAACGTTTTCACCAAATTCTGCCATACTTAAATATCCCTAAGATAAACTACTTGGGGGTCAAACTCCAGAATCTGAACCAACACTCACTACTTCGATCCAAACTGACTTCTTGCTTCTTATGGATTATCACTCTGTTGGCACGGAGGTTGCAGAAATTCCTGGCAAGTGTGAGAACCTAAGTTTAGATGGCCAGCGCCCATAGAAAGCTGAAACTGTAGTATTCATTTGCAGTTCCAGTACCAGTAATCCGTGTAAAGATAGAGATTGAAACAGGGGAATCCCTGGAAGGTTTTGGGCCAGCTAGCTTGGCACATATAGCAGAAAACATAAAGACATCATCTCAAAGAAGGTAGAAAGCTAGAATTGACAAACATGTTTGTACTCTGACCTCCACATGTATGCTGTGATACACTGGTGTTCACATTCACACACACACACACACACACACACACACACACACTTGCAGAAAAAGATAAAAAGAAACAGAGAGGCAATAAGAGAAAGACAGAGACAGAAATGAGACAGAGAGGGCTTTTAAAAAGCTAAAAGTCTAAATAAAATTTCTTGTTTCTAAATCATTACTGTTTATATCTGGCAGAGCTTTTCACTCAAGCTGTTGTTGGCAGCACCTCTAGGGACATAGAACTTGTGCTTCTTGAGAATATAAGGTCTGAAAAATAGTCATCATTTATTTTTTGTTTTGTTTTCTATGATTAGTCACTAAAACTTATTCTTAAATGTTCACATGTTAATCAAGAAAGACAAGATCCCAGCACTGAGAGGAAGAAATGAACATGCTCCCACCCCTGACAAAAAAGCTACCTCCAACTGACACCTGATGGCAAAGGAAAATTTCTTTTTCTCCAGTGGAATCTTTCTAGATATATTAACTGCCCTTTAGGGAGGCTCCATGCAAAGCAGTAGACGGCCAACACAAAATGAACTCAGTGGGACTTTTGTGTACTGTCTCAAATTGCTTTGGTTGAGCACTTTTTTGTCTAAGTAGTCTTTTGCTTGTATATTTTGATTTCTGTTTTTGTGGTGGGTGTGTGTGTGT
>LOEQ01006719.1:102638-115191 GCA_001685075.1 Bramus lutescens | reverse complement strand
GAGGAGGAGGGAATTTGGAGGGGGCAGGAGGTAGATATTTTTAATAATAATAATAAAAATTAATATAAAACAAAACAAAAAATAACAGCCTATTAATGATAAAATGCCAAAATGGTTTATATACATATTTGGTTCAAAATAATCTATAACTCCATTAAAATTAAGAGTATAGAAAATGGTAGATATTTACAAATTAAAGGGGGATATTCTTTTTTCCCCCCAGGACAGTATTTCTCTGGATAGCCCTAGATATCCTGAAACTCACTCTGTAGATCAGAGAGGCCTTGAGCTCAGAGATCTACCTGCCTCCAACTCCCAAGAGCTGGTATTAAAGGTATGTGCCACCACTACCTGGCTAAAGGGGGAATTCTTAATTTTCTTCAAAAATCAGGAAGTTTAAGAAAGGGATGTTGGTCTGTAGTGTTTATTAAGCTTTTTTCCCCAAGAACTGCCATGGTGGGGAGATACAAACAAGCCTTGGTATCACTGATATCTTTTACCCATAACCACACGCAGCAAAGAGAGTATTTCTTAGGAAGGTGGGTTCTTAGTACCAGTGACTTAATGGCTCCAATTTTCACCATTTTCCCCATGTAGAACTTGTTCTTCAAGAGCAAGGTGAGCTCTTTAGCATCCAGCCCATGCTAAAAGACAGCAGTCATTAGAACTAAGATAGCTCTATAGTTCTCAAATTTTGTTAAGCTACTTTGCACTTGATTCAACCTCTTAATACGAACTGTCATAGCAACTCAATCACCACCAACTTGTAAGTTTATAATCTATTTTTAATTGAACCCTCTTCTAAATCGTTGAAAACCTGACAAAATACAAAAGTTCAGATGGAAAGACATTTATGAAATTAAACTTAGTGAGGGAGAGCAAAAAAGCACTAAGGAGCAATAAATGAGCCTGACAGCCATTAAGTCAAAGAACAGCTTTGGAAGAAACAATAGAAAGTTATAATATCTACATATATATTGTTTAACCTTAAAAATCTCTTGGGTTTAAAATTAGCTTTATATACTTCCAAAGAAAATCTCTTTAGAATGTAAAATTAACCATCTCAATATATTGTTTAATGTAATTCAAGAAAAATATTAAGAGGTCTGTGATGAAAACAAATCAAGCAATAATGCATATACTTTGCCTTTTCCCAAAAAACATTTATCTTGTAATGTGTTCAGAAATTAAACTGACTATAAAATATTTTTACTACAACATAGTACACATCCTTTTCCAAAAGATAGATTTTATCCATGAAATTCTGACTCAGGCTATTATTGAAAAACAACTATTAGTGCAATTCAAGTTATAATTACTGCTAATACTATTACTGTCTATTTTAATGAAAATATATTTTAGACATAAAAACGGGATACTATACACATATAAAATTAAAATGTTTTTCTACTTAATCACTCAATCACTTACAATTTCATAGAAATCATATCTCTCTCTCATATACACACACATACACACACATATCTCCCTGCCCCCACTCTCTTCAATATTTTACACACATACACACACATGAGGACAGGCAGAAGTCTGCTTTGCGAGTATGTATACATAACTAACTAGATATAAACTTCTAGGATATAAGATGATTGAAAAATTGTGGGGAGGGAGGGATGGGAGGAGCATGCTCAAAGTAGGTTATATACTCCCATGAAAATATCCTTATGAAGTTTAATATCAAGCATAAGAATACATGCCAATAAAATACATTTTTGACATTTATTTTTAAATTTTATTTTTGCTACTATGTAATTGTGTGTGTGTGTGTGTGTGTGTGTGTGTGTGTGTGTGTCTGCAGTAGCTCAGAGGCAATTAGAGCACTTGGAGATAAAGTTAAAGGAGGTTTTGAACAGCCTGACATGGGTGCTGGGAACAAACCTCAGGTCCTCTACAACAGCAGAAAGCACTCTTCACCACTGTACCAGTCTCCAGCATCTTTTTATTTATTTATTTATTTATTTATTTATTTATTTATTTATTTATTTATTTATTTATTTATTTATTTATTTATTTATTTATTTATTTAGTGAGTTAGTTAGTTATTTGTTTGTTTGTTTGTTTACTTAATCCATGGGTCTCTGTGCACTTTTTCCACATCACACACACGTGAAGGTCAGAGGACACTTTACTGAAGTCCTAACCACCTTCCACTATGTAGGTTCTAAGCACCAAACTTGGGTTCTCATGCTCAGTAGCAAACATCTTTACTTACTAAGCCATTAAGCAAACCACAAAACATTGTTAATAAAATTATTTTCTCTGAATTTTTTTAAACCTCAATCTGAAAAAATACAAAACATTAAACTTCTCAAGTAAAATTCCCTTTAGCCCAATACTGGAATCTTTCATTATGAATACTTTCCCCCAATAGCAGACTAGAGGAAAGTTATTATGGTAAAAATATGAGATAATAGAAGAATAAGATTTCCTATGGAATATAAACACTGATATTAGTTTGTGAATTCTATCAATATGATCCTGTATTCTTTGTTTAATAAATATTTGCAAAGTACCTATTACATGAAGGAACTGTTCTAGAGGAGATATGAGTTTAGAGTGGCTAAGATAATAACTCTATATTTGCTGTATAATCATATGAATTGAGTTTGATCTCCAGAATCCATATAAAATTAATCTAAGTGATTGGGCTAAGGACATGTCCTGGTGGGTAAGAGGCTTGCTGTTCAAGCATAAGGCCCTGAATTCAAATCCCCAGAACTCAAGCAAAAAGACAGTCATTGGCATACATACACCTATATCCCCTGCATCCTTGGAAAGTAGAGGCAGAAAATCGCTGTGGTTTCCTGGCTACTAGTCTAGCTCCAGAATCAGTAAGAGACCCTTTCTCAAAAGAGTAAGGCAGAGAAGTGATAAAGCAGGATATCTTAAGTTGTTCTTTGATATTAATATGCCCACAATGGTATATACACCACACATGTATTTTTTTAAAAGATTTATTGATTTATTATGTATACAGTGCTCTGCCTGCATGTATGCCCTGCAGGCCAGAAAAGGGCACCAGATCTCATTACAGATGGCTGTGAGCCATCATGTGATTGCTTGGAATTGAACTCAGGACCTCTGGAAGAGCAACCAGTGCTCTTAACCTCTGAGCCATCTCTCCAGCCCCCACACATGTATTTTTGGGAGGAGAAAGAGAGAGGAGGACACATGGGCATACTGGTCAGCCAACCTAGCATTGCATACAAAATACCAGTGACCCTATATCAAAAATCAATGTTGACAGCTACATGTAACTAATCTACCAGTTGTCCTCTGGCTTACACATACACATGGACACATGTATACACATACCAGACACGCACAGGAATGAAGTTGCTTTTTTTCCCTGTGAAGCAATTCTAAAAGCTGATGGAAAGCCTCCATTCATAATCATTTTTCCTCCTCTGGAATTAATCCTTAACCTTTTAAGAACTGATTACATTACAAAGGTAATTACTTTCTTTCCCAAAATAAGGAAAACATGACTTTCAGAAAAAAGAAAGACTGAAGACATAAGGAAATGGAAATCTGTATTCATTGATATGAAAGAACCAAGTTGTTCCCATTGAACACTTAGTTCTTCAAAAAGGGTTCTGAACATGTAATGCACACCAACTGCCTTTCCTATTGTTCTCTCACAGTAAAGACTGCAGACAAACTCTCTCTGGCAAAGCAATCTCCAGCTAACTGGGCATTTTTACAGGCTGGATACCATGTAGCATCTGTACTTTAGACCATAAGCAATCACTGCTGACTCAGACCTATTATTGCAGAATATTCAGGCCATAATAATCTAGCCTTGCACGGTTCTTGGACTGCCATGGTCTCCTGAGACACAGAGGAATTTAAGAAAAAAATGATGGGATATGCAACCAAATGCATGTAAGTTTATATTAAATGAGGTTCTCAGTAAATTTATAATTGATTCAGCCATGTATAGTGAAAGAAAGGGGTGAAAATATCATATTCCATGAAGAGAAATATTAATGTGAATTTTAAAAATTCTAGGTCTAACAGAATAGGCTTAACAACAGTAGTCAGTCTGTGGGCTTTGTTTTTGCTGGTTTACCGAATGCATGCACTATGCATTCCTACCAGGAAGCTAAAACTTTAAAGCCATAATGTATAAAAAGTAAAGATTCAATAAAAGCACCCATTTAAATCTCCAAATGAAATGATGAAATGCATAAAAGTTAGAATGTTTTCCATGAAGACATTTTACTTCAGTGATAGTAATCTTGCCTAGCATGTATGAGGCCATAGGATCAGTCTAAGTACAATTTAAAACCATCAAATATGATTTCTTTTATACAAACATACAGGTTGTATGTAACACACAACATCCAAGGTTGACAATAGAGTTAAATGCAACTGAGTTTTAAAAACACAATGAAACCAAACTATGTGTATATGCTTCTTTGTATGTTTTAAATGATTTAATATTTAATGAAATACACTTGTAAATACCACAATAAATGTTTAGATCTATGTAAAAAGGAAAATGAGAACTATGAATGGGAAATAGATTCATACACATTTCCAATTATATTACAAGTAAAAACATACTTCAACTAGAAATGTCGACAAGAAATGTAAATAATTACTTCTTTCCTTCAGATTATGTCAGGACCACATAGCTCACTAGAGACATGTACCCATTTGACAGTTTCCACATTGGCATATGAATAAGTATTTCAACTTTGCCCCTCTGGACTATATGCATATTTCTTTTTAAGTGAATTATGTGTTGTTGAATTCCTGTAAAAATCTCTAATATAATTCTGATAATTACTTAAAAGTTATAGAGATAATTTACCACTTTTACCTTAATCTCTTTCATTTCAGTTTTGTTTACTTTTATATTATTGAAATTCAAAGGAAAAATAATGTATTTCTCCATTGCCCATCTATATAGAAGAAGAATGAACTATTTTTCCCTAAATCACCTCAGGTAATTCACTCTCTCTCTCTTAAGTGTCTGTTATGAAATACAAAGCAATAAACACAATTAGAGCATAAAACTCAAATTTTGAACAAATCTTTTCCCCTAAAGATTAGGAATATCATTAAGTCCTAACTGAGGAAAAACTATGTGGAACAGAACATAAAATATCTATGTGATGAGGCTTATAAAACAACCAGAAACAAAAGGGAAAAAATGCTCTTCTCTTAGTGAAGTCACGTCAACTTTTCCTTAAATAAGTTGCTAGTTATTGCCATTACTGGTAATGACAACAATGACGGCTCAGTTAGTAAGCTGCTTGCCACGTAAGTATGAGGAACTGAGCACAAACTAGCACACAATCATAAGGCTGAACATGAAAGCCTAACACACAATCATAAGGCTGAACACCTATAATTCTAGAACTGGGGAGATGGAGATAGGTGGATCAGCCAGTCTAGTCAAATCAGTAAGGTCTACATTAAGTGGAAGATAATCTGTCAAAAAACAAGGTGGACACCAAAAAGTCATATAATTGAGTGGACGGGGGATTGGAGGGAGTGGTAGGAGGAGAGGGAGGGGGGAAAACTGTGGTTATGTAAAATGAATAAAAATTTTTAAATAAAAAATAAGGAGAGCAATTAGTTAAAACATGAGCTGTCAGTTTCTTTTTTTAAATATTTATTTATTTATACGTACACAATTTTCTGTCTGTGTGTATGCCCTCAGGCCAGAAGAGGTGCCCTTCTTACAGATGGTTGTGAGCCACCATGTGGTTGCTGGGAATTGAACTCAGGACCTTTGGAAGAGTAGCCCATGCTCTTAACCACTGAGTCATCTCTCCAGCCCGAGCTGTCAGTTTCTTGAATTCACATGCTTCTGCATACATGCATGGATATGTGTGGGAACACACATACAGAAAAGGGATGGGGAGGGAGGGAGGCTGACAAGAAGGAGGAGGATCTGGCAGTAGATAGTATTTAATTTTTGAGTATTATATGATGATAGCTTTTTCCATTTTTTTATCAAACAGTGCTGAGTTTTCTCCATCTGCCTTTTAGCTTCAGTCTTTTTAATTGACCACCCTGCATTTTTTTTCAGTTTTACAAATTAGTACATGTTAAACCCTGGGCTTTCCATTTGGAGATGCTTTGGGAATGATCAGCTGTCCCTAAACAAAAGCGACTGTTATCATTGGCTGTATTTAACCATGAACATAAAGTTAACAAGTGAGAAGCCTAGGCTGCAACTATCCTGTTCTAAATCTAGCTTTCCACAAACTTTCTCTAACCTATCAAAGTATCAGAAGTGAAATTTCAAATCAGCCCACCCTCTAAATAAAACCAATAAATTCATATGACACATATTTAATCATGACTTCAAATGAACAGAAGATGTGGCATATTTTAGGATATGTCTAAGTAATCTGCTAAATTCTAATAAATCCAATTAAAATGTTATTATTATAATTGGATCCAATTAACTTCTTCAGCCTATATTATAGTCATTTATTATGAATGGAATGTAAATTTTATTAACTGTCATTCCTTATTCATGACTGTATCTCATATTATCTGGATAACCTAGGTTCTCCACTAGAGCATTTAAATTACCAGTTCACTGTAATTGTAGAGATTAATCAATTTTTTAACAAAGATATCTGAATAATAACAAAGATTAGATAACTATTTATATATTTATTTTTGAGTGCAAAGTCTACATCAGTATACTAATTGATACCATAAAATATTTATCAATTTTGAACATTATATTCCTTAAAAATATGAAGAATAAAATTTGAAATAGAATCGTTTTGTGTTCTTCCCATGGAGTCAAGAGATGACGAGCAAGAAAGTAAAAACTAGTCTGAGTTTACGTGATATAGTTAATGGTCTAAAATAATTAGTCATCATATTCTCATTTTGCTCCCAATAATTAAAATTTTCACTGTAACAGTTGCTATGGCAGCTCAACATCACTAAACAATAAACCCTTTAAGTTCTGCCTTAAAGGATGCTGCAGGTTTGAAGTCTTTATTTAAGGAATATGGGGTCAAATATATAAATTTCCAGTTTACAAATTTTTAATCAATACTTGTAGTTGCTTTGCAATCTATAGCAATATTTTTACTCTCAGAGTCCACAGGGCTAGTATTTTCCTTGGCTTTCATTTCCTCATCCCTTTAATAACTGAAAACATCTCGATACAAACCATTTCAACAGGGCTTACCTCAGGCAGATTGGCTCCAGCTATAAATAGTAAAATCTGCCGTCTGCCTTTCTATTCTTGTGCTGAATGCAATGCTGGCATTGTGTTCACACTTCACAGGTGCCAGGCCTGATGCTGTATAGCCAGCAGCAACAGAAAATAATAGTGCAAGACAGAGATAATGAGGTGAAGAGCAGAAATGGTAGGACTATAATTAACTGCTGCCTTGATATTCACCACAATAAAAGCATACACAATGGTACTGAGAATCTACAGCCATATTTCCTCTTAGTCTCATACACAGATATGAAATCAAAGTGTTAAAGCTCAGTGATTTTACATCAGTGAAGATTAATTAACATGTAAAAAACCTAAGCAAAATAAGTAGAAATATATTGGTCATGTTAGAAAAAGATGCAATAGATACAGCATGTATACATTATTCTGTGCTATTTGGCAAAGCATTTCTTTATATAATCATGAGTATTTTTATTTTTTCTGTTCTGGTTTAAAAATATATGCTTGCTGTAACACTTCTATAATCAGCAATGGTAAAAATGCCCTTCTGCTACACCTGACCTCACATTCTTTTAGTTCTAAAACTCCAAGGAAAATTTAATTCACATACAGTTCACATTATTCCTTAGGCTACTGTAATGTTCAGACCTTTCCCCTACCCCCAGTTGTTCTATTACATACATCTCATTTATTTATGGAAGAGTGACTATCAAAGCTGTTAGTCATATTTTGGAACTGGGGAGGAATGTATAGAAGGCTACTACCATGGTAGTCTTTTTCTGTATCAGTGACTACTAAAGCTGCTTATTTACATAACAGATCACCAGCTGTGGGTGGCTCTGTTCACTCCTGGAGGAATGCCTTGCACACAGGGCACAATATAAACGGCTTCTCTCTCAGCGCTGCTATAGCTAAATGTGTACTTAATGGCCAGGATAAGAGGAAAACAGAATATATAGAGTTCTATGCTGAGACTGCCAACCCTGGCCACATATCAAAAACACCTGCCAAGTTATTTAACTGTTAAAGCAGAATCTCAAGTCCTGGTATTATTTTGTGTTTTGGTTGTATAATGCGGGTTTTGTTACTGTTTATTTTTAACTTCTCTGTGTAATGCTAATGGACAACCAGAGTTGAAACCACCACAAATCTAATAATTTTTAGGATATAGTCTTCCAAGACAAAGACAAATTAAACTTCTGCATCCACTGAGAACTAAAATATTTTATATGACAGTTTTAAAGAATATAGGTAATATTCAACTGATAAATGTCACCAGGAATCAATATACAGAATAGGTTAATAGAAAATGATATCTAAAATAATGCCACCTTTGTAAAATTATGAAGCAATGCAAAATACAGACTTTGGTAATAATATATTGATGACCATGTACATCAAATGATGACTGTGAAATAGACTCTGTGAGTGAATGCCACCACTTTTCTAGAAAAAGAGATTTGCTAACCCAGTTCAGTAACCTATGGAAGAAAAACTATAGCCACATAATATACCCAACAGTGGTAGCTACTTTCTCACAGCATTTTAAAAAGGGAGGTTAACAAGCACAGATGTAACTTGTATGGCTTATCTCTATAGCATCTATTCATATGGACACAACAGCTATATCAGGAGCACCTAGAATTGAAGTGCTGTAACTTAGGCACTCCAAGTATCTAATATTGTAGCTCCTGTCTAGTCAAATTTGCTAAGAGATCACATCTGGCTATCTTCGAATAAAGGTAAAGTCTATTGCATGGAATTTCGAGGATAAAAAGATCACCTAATATCTTAGTGTGTCTCACAAATTGTGTCCTCAAAACCAATAAAACGATGCATCTCAACTTTTTTCTATGGAACATGCTTAGAACATGTTTAACTTGGTGATGTCATTTAATATTTTAAATATTATATGCTAAACCCATCCTCACATTACCTCACTAATGATATAAACGTTACACCTTGGTGATACATTATCCATATCTGGATCAAGATCCTCCCATTAGCAGAACTTCAGAGACTTCCCATTAGGTTTCTTTTCAGAATAATTCACTAGCTGTGTATCTGCTGGATAACAAGGGGACAATGGTAGCAAAGCAGTGTACTCCAAAATTGCTTTAAAAATAGTAAATATATCTGAAGAAAATACATAACACCTCTCTCCCCACTGATTTTTATACAGAAGCTAATTTTTAAACATAATGTTGAAATATCATGGATTTAAAAATATTGCTTTAAGTGAATTGAAAGATTTTTAAAGTTTTCCCAGGTTAGGTTTCTAGTTTGGAAACTATGAATAAATAAAACCCATAAAATCAAAAAGTTTAAAGGCTATCCAATAAAATTCCAGGATATAAGGCAGTTCTGAGGTGAAAATGTCCAAAAACTGCTGTAACAGACACATAAATCAGATTCTGAGGGCCCTGACTGCAAATTTGGATTCAATCAAAAACCTGTCAAAAAGAATTGTGATTAAAGGATGTGGTATGATTGGAAATACTTTGTGCAAACAAAGAAGGAAATCATCTTGATCTAGAAACCAAGGTTAGCTGATATAAAAAGATGGGGGAAAGTAAAAATCATTGAGAGAAGAAAGAAGAAATTGACATTCCTCCCAATCTCAGACTCCTGGGGCTATAGTTTCTGCTTCTGGCTCTCTGTACACTCAAGCACAGAATTTTCCAAATTGCAAGTTACTTAACTAATGCTGAATGCCAGTGTAACATTTAAACAAGTGAGAATAAGCTAATTTAAAAAAATAAGGTAAAAATATTTAGAAAGAACATGTCATGCATGGCTGGGTGATGCTGCTTCTAAAAACAACAGGTTATTTAAAAAGATCCCGCACAGGTGTGGGCACTTCCTTATGAATTGTGGATTATGGAGGCTCCAGAAACCCCCAAATATAGACTCTCCCAATTCCTCTTGTGGGTTACCACCAGAATTATTTGGTAAGATCCTATTGCTGAAGATGCCATACACCTTCAATGAAACATATAGAGAACTAAAGCTGGGACTGAGTTGCAATCTAATTCCTATCAGCTACCTTTCATTAGCCAAAAGGTGCAGAGAACAAGTAAAGGCACTGAAAAGAAGTGATAGTTGAGTTGTCAGCTCTACACAGACCTCCTGGACCACCCCCTTTAAAACTCAGGAAACATGGAAAAGGAGATCAAAGAATGTAAGAGCTGGAAGATATGAAGGAGGTCTATGAAATGCTAGATTATGGGCAAGGCATAGTGTGGTGCTTTGAATAAAAATAACCCTTATAGGATCAGATATTTGACTGCTTAGTCACCAAGGCGTGGAACTATTAGGATTAGAAGAATTAGGAGGTGTGGCCTTGGAGGAAGTATATTGCTGGGGAAATGCTTTGAGGTTTCAAACACCTATACCAGGCCCAGGCTCTTCTCTCTGCCTACAGATCAGGATGTAGATCTCAACAACTTCTCCAATACCACACCTGCCTGTCGCCATGGACTAAGCCTCTGAAACTGAAAGCAAGACTCCAATTAAATACTTCCTTTTATAAAAGTAGTCATGATCATGGTGTCTCTGCACAGCAACAGAAGAGTGAATAAGACACATAATTATTAAAATAATAATCACACAGTAGTTACTGTTGCCTGTATTGGGCCTGGACAACACAAGACCCCTCATCAGTCAAGTCTGGATCAGGGACTTGATCATAACTCATCCTGCAGAACTATTAGCAAAAGGTGGATTCTGGGGCGAAAACAGTCATTGTTTACCAATGGTGAGTTTACTAGGCTCAAGAGACAGCTTGAAATGCATTGTTACACAGATGGCCCTAGTTAAACTCAGTAGTTCACAAGATAAGAGAGAGAAAGGGACTTACCTGTAAAGAAAAGAGGGGATTGACAGGGTTAAAAGGGAAGAGAGTGGGGTTAAAAGTAACCAGAATATATTATGTTCATACCTTAAATTGTCAAAGAAGAAAATCAGTAATAAGTCATATAGTACATATATAGACAATTTATTAATTTTAATCTATAGCAAAGTACCCTTCCTATCCCAGGGTCTTTAATTGCATTGCAGCTCTTTAAGATGAAGCTTCTTCATGGCTTATGATCATTTTTCGATTTGGTCTCCATCTCTTAAAGATTTGAGGTATGGCAAATACTTCATCCTCTTCACTTAAGCCTTTAAACGAAATCATATGAGTCCCACCTATTAAAGATTCTCTACACTGCTTATTTGGTTTAAAATAGAAGACAATTCAGTGTTTAAAAACAGATGGTATAAAACATCCTGTTACCCATGTTTTTAGTCACAATCTCTCTACGACAAAGTATTCATTTTCTAGTAATATTTAACACTACATCTAGATATCTATTTGTTTACACTGCTATTCCTTGATTAATTCTTTTTACATTTATCAGAAGTACTCCTGCTCTGATGACCCAAATTTCACATGGATATGAATAACCACATTTACTTTATCACATTTTATTTCTCAGTGTCCTTGCCTCTTTTGATTTCATGGCTAGTATATTTCATCCCCTAAACAAATCATCAAATTATACAAATGTGAAAAATTCATTTGTTAGTTTGGTTTCATTATTTTTCATGCAAAAGATGATTCTTTGAATGTAATACATATTTGTTACATAGCTAAAAAAATCTATTACCTGTCCTTTATATTTAGATACAGAATTTCATCAGAATAAAATTAATATCTGATAACTTCAAGATTCCATTAGCATAATAGATATCCTATGAAGAAATATGACTTTAAAACTATTTGATGAATTAATCAAAAAATGATGCAAATAATGTTTTAGACTAAAATAAAAAAAAAAGGTGTCCTAAAAAAGCAGTAACTGGGTATCAGAATATCCATCAGAGGGGTGAGTGTGTTCCTGGCCCACGGAAATGGAGCACAGACATTCCTCAACCCCCTAAACTTCCTGCTCATTCTGCAGGGGCTCTTATCCCCTCCTACTGCCCCTGTATTCCTACCCCTTCCCAACTTGCATTCAGGCACCACCTCCCTTCCTATCTTCAGTGCCACAGATCCCCCAGTAAAGTCTGTCTAGGCATTGGGACTGGGGGGTGAGTGCAACCAGGCAGGAGTTCCTTTGTTTCAATAGCCTGCCTGCAGCAAGGTAGGCCTTTTATATGCAAGGGCCCTGGCCAGCAGGGGGCCCTGATCCTGTACCCGAGGATCCATCTCCATCGGAGGGGTGAGTGTGCCCCTGACCCTTGGAAACGGAGCACTGACATTCCTCAACCCCCTAAACTTCCTGATCATTCTGCAGAGGCTCCTATCCCCGGCTGGCTACTGTTCCTCTCTTCCTACCCCATCCCAGCTTGCATTCAGGCACCCCCTCCCTTCCCTTC
>LOEQ01006719.1:32058-52048 GCA_001685075.1 Bramus lutescens | reverse complement strand
GCAGCTGAAACTGTCACTAGGTAACAGTTGCCAGGCACATGCAGGCTTATAGACTTAGTCTGTGAGCTCCGATCAAGATTGACAAAGAAGACAATGAAACTGACCAATCCTTTTAAGATGTAAACAGCATTTAATGGCTTCTGAAGGTATTCTTTTTACAGCATTTGTAGAAATTATCTCTTATGTATAATGCTAGGGAAACAAAACTGGCATATACTTTTAAACCTTGTAGAGAAAGTACCACAAGGTACTATGACACTAAAAAGTCAGCAGTAATCTAATATTCTTTGGCTGAAAAAAAACCTTATGAATTATTAAAAATCACTTAAGTCCTCATGAACTAAATTAATACAACTACTTCTTTTTGCTATAAAGTAAATGACCATATTTTAAATAAAAATTGAAAGTCATTTACTCATCTCTCCAATACATGCCCCCCCCACATGAATATGCTGAATTTGGTAATGACCTGCACAACAAAACACCAGGAAAGAACCATAACAGTGAAACCTGTCTGGAGAAATACCTGGGTCAATATGATCTAAGAGGACAAGGGACATCAGAATAAATAGAAGCACTTAGTACATGGTTATCTGTCTATATCAAATATGTCAAGCGGTAAAGAAATTAATATCCCACAGTGCTTGAGTACATATATTGCATATATAAGTTAGCAGAAGCAAAAAATTGCTCAAGTATTTGGTGTATATTAAAACATTTGTATCTAGGTTTACTTACTACATGCAGTCATTCATTTATTTTAAACTTATTTCTCATGTTTTATTACATCAAAAAAATCCTACCAGAACAAAATTTACAATTGTCACAAGATTAAAGCAAATTAGGAAAATAAAGATGCAATGGAAAGTAATACATATTGAAAACATGTCCTATATGCCAGAAAATATGCTATGTGCTTTTATACTGTTTTCTTCATAAAATTCTTAAATCTCAGACCTGAAATGGCTCAGCAGATAAAAGACATTTGTCACCAACAAATGACAACCCAAGTTTAATCAACACCCATGACACTGAGGAAGGACAGAAGAGAAATTCACAAGTTTTCCTCCGATTTTCACATGAGCACAAGTATACCCACATACACTCTAACTTGATCTCCTCCCCTCTCCAGCCTTCCCTCCCCTTTCTCTCCTTTATTGTGGGAACTCCTTCAGCCAGGAGCTTTTACGATACTGGCCCACTTTGGGCATGGTCTCATGTACTATAAGTGCAGATGAAAAGTATGTGAAGCCACTTTTTCTTGCTGGATTTGGTTCCAGATCCCAGTGCATACAGAGGACTGCAGATGGATACTCTTACTGTGAGTTTATCTTCAAATAAATACACTTTTGTTATACTCCATCCTGGGCAATTGTGGGACTCTTTGATACTACTACACTCCTTCCCCTTTGCCTCGATCCCTTCTTTCTTTCTCTCCCTCATTCTCCCTCTTTCAATAAATAAATAAATAAATATAACAAAACATTTTTAAAGCTCAGATCTCTATGTAATCAGTATAGTAACTACTTCCCAAATAAACAAAGTGGGGACTACTAAAGGAAAACATGGTTTGACTACAACTACAGAGGTAAGAAATGGACTAAAAATTGTCAAAACTGTCATTCCTAACACGGAACCACTAAATCCCATTCTCTTCTTTCTTCTAATGTCTGGCATTTAGAAAATCTCTTCATGTTTTATAAAAAATGGCTTAAAAAGTATAGAAAGCCTATTCTGTCCCCCATGTTAAACTGTTTTTAGTTTTGTTTTTTGGGTTTTTTTTTAGAAGACCGTGTTATTTTTAATATATTCATGGGTGGTCAAATACAGAAAGATAAGTACACCTCTCAACAGAAATATTTATGAGACAAATTAGAAAAGTAAATCTTAGAATAAATACACTCAGTTTTGTAAAGTTAATATTTAAGTATATTGCAAGTTACAATGTATTTTTTACAGAGAAATATTGGATTTACACAGATACCTAAAACCATTTAAACAAGGTAGTATATCCATTCCACACTAAGAAAAGTAAAATATTAAGCTTTACTACAAAACAATTTTAAAAGGCCAAGTGCTAGGGGCTAGAGAGATACCTCAGCAATTAAGAGAGCTTATGGCTCTTGTAGAAGACCTGGCTTTGGCTCCCAGCACCCACGTGGCAGTTAGCAATCACCACAAACTCAAACTCCAGTTCTGAGAGATTTGATGGCATCTTTTGATCTGGACAGAATCCTGAATACACAAGTACAAACTGCATACACAAAAGCACATATACATAAAATTAAATTAGTAAATCTAAAAGGTGTTTTTTAAAATAAGTGTTCTTACTTAATATTATTAATACTCAAGTTAACAAAATGTAAATCTTTTTTAAAAAGACACATTTCAAAATAGTTTTGAATCATAGTATCCCTAAAATTATGGAAATGATGAGCTAAGGTGCAAGCTTTAATCCCAGCACTCTGGAGGCAGAGGCAGACGGATCTCCGTGAGGCCAGCCTGGTCTACAAGAGCTAGTTCCAAGACAGCTATGGCTGTTAAACAGAGAAATCCTGTCTCAAAAAAAAAGGAAGAAAGGAAGGAAGGAAGGAAGGAAGGAAGGAAGGAAGGAAGNNGAAAGAAAGAAAGAAAGAAAGAAAGAAAGAAAGAAAGAAAGAAAGAAAGAAAGAAAGAGAAAACAAAAAATCTTTTATACAAATTAAAGTGCTAGATTGCTTTAGTTTCATATATTTTCAAAACATAACACTAGGAAGGATTTTATTCTAAAAGTATTGTAAGCAATCCAGTTGCATAGGCTTCCAAGATAAAAGGTCATGGTGGGAAAGAGAGTTCAGAAAGTAGTGCTTTTCACCCACTAAGCCTCCATCCTTCCTTCAACTAACTTAAAAAAAAGTGTTAGAAGTTCTAGTAAGGCATATTCTCCTTTATAATAACTGACTCATTGGCCCCTGAATTTTTTGTATCAGTTTTTCTGGTGTGGTAATTACAGGAAATAATTTAGAATGTGGAGCTTCAATAACAAAAGAGCAGTTACATATAATTACATAGAAAATCACATATACCATTTTTTCTTTTTAATTCAAGAGCCAGTCTTCTCATTTTAGAGGTCTGGTGTCCCTCCTATTCTTCATCATTACTACTTCCCTCTCCTTTCAATTGACAAGTGCTACCCAGGAAACATCTCAGAAATATCTTTAGTTAAGCTTACTTTATAATTACTTCCTAAAAGCCCAAATTAATTTATTAGAAGAAACACCATTTAGTATTTACATATTATTTAGCATATCTTATATGTTGTTTTATATATGTTGTTTCATTATTAAAAATCCAAACAATGTCCTAGACAGCAAAGTAACTGTGATAGTTTGAATGAGAATAGTCCCCATAAGCTCATATATTTGAATACTTGGTCAACAGTTGGTGGAACTGTTTAGGAATAATTAGGAGGTGTGGTCTTGTTGGAAGAGGTGTGTCACTGGAGCCAGGCTTTGGTGTTTCAAAAGCCCACCCTGCTCCCAGTTAGCTCTCTTTGTCTTGTAAATGTAGATCAAGATGCAAACTCTCAGTTACTGATCTATTACCATGTCTGCCTACCTGCTTCCATGCTCCTCACCATGATGGTCGCGGACTCATTCTCTGAAACTACCTCCACCCCATTCTTTCTTCTATAGTTGCTTTGGTCACAGTGTCTTATCACAGCAAGAGAAATATAACAGTAAAGGTAGAAACTAGCTATTAATGCCAAGTAGGATAAATAACAAACGGTGACTTCCAAAGAACCACATGAGCAGTACAGTAACATTACAAAGAGCTGGAGAAGATAAATTAAATGTCATCTCTTAAGATATTTTAAAGGAAGCAAATAGTGTGTGGATTCAGACTTTAGTTCCTCAACTATTCCATCTCTCTGTCTCCACTGTCATGACCTTAGGAAAGCCAGCATCACTTTTAAATTAGACGATTGCAATGTATTCCAATCTGGTCTGTGTTGATCGTGGCTTCTCTTCAATCTGTTATGCACAAAAATTAGTATCTTTTCCAAAATTCAAACAAAACATGGCACTTCCTTCCTTAAAATACTTTAGTTTAATCTGCATTTTATAAAAGGTCCTATAAAATCTGGTCTCCATTTAACTGTCTAATCTCATTTTTCTTGTAAATTATCCAGGTTACACAAACTCCCCACACCTGGCCACTATACTCCCCAAACCCACATAAACTCACTGTGTTCCCTTATGCCTCAGAGTACTCACACCAGTCGCTCAATGTCCGATCACTTCCTTCATTCCGTCTTTCCACCTTACTCCAAGAACTTCTTCCCCAAGGAAACCTCTCTGAGTTCCCACAGAGTACCAGATTCTATACTTACCATCATCTGTAATTATTTATTTTATTCATTTTTTTCTTGACCAAGCTGAAGCTGCATAGGGGGAGCAAATATTTGCTTTGTTCATCATATCTAAAGTGCTGGTATTAGACTGCTGGGCATTGGATAGCAGTTTAACAAACATATGTCTAACATCATTAACTTTTATGTGAGACAATTAGTACAACAAAAAATACAGTTTCTGTAAGATGAAAATAAATCAATAACATTACAATCCCTTGTATAACAAAGACTTCTAGGAAGAAGTAAGAAATATGACCAAATTGCAACAGAGAAAAGTTGATCTATTCATATATTCAAATACTGGATAAGTGTTAGTAGTTTATACATCTATTTAAATCCAACTCTATAACAATGTTTGAAAAAAATCATTAAAACTTGACATTTAGACCTGGAAAATAAGGGAGATTGAGGTGACCTTTAAGGACAAACATTAGTGACAATTGGAATGATAGAACCATTCTGTGCTTTGACTGGTGCAGCTGGTACCATTGTGGGTGTGATATTGTACTACAGTTCTGTGACATGCTATCATCAGGAAAATAAAGGAAAAAAATGCCTGTAAGCCTACCTGTTGTTACTGATATATATATATCACAATCCACAACAAACACCAAATAAAAGTACAATTAAATGCAAAAAGTTAAAAATACAACAAAAAGCTTGCATTTAAAGAGTTTAAATTCTAAGAGCTAGAGACAATATTCAGTGGTTAAGAGCACTTATGACTTTTGCAGAGGAATGGGGTTCCATACTCAGCACCAAATGGCCGGTTAGAACCATATGTAACCCCAGTTCCAAGGAATCAGACATCCTCTTCTGTGCTCCATAACACCAGGTATATGTGCATGTGTATGCATACACAAACACACACACATACATATACATACATGAAGGAAAAACAAACATACATATAAGACAACATTATTATAATTTAAAAAGAAAAAAGAGGTGAAACTCTGCCTTTCCTAGTTCTCTAATATTAATACATATACCATATGTTATCATGCCTAGCAAAGAACCTCTAGACCAGTCATCATTTATGTATTTTTATCACTTGGGCTTTGTATATGATTGTTGGAAATATTATACATATAGAAAGAAGGACCTAGCTGGGCGGTGGTGGCACATGCCTTTAATCCCAGCACTCGGAAGGCAGAGGCAGGAAGATCTGTGTGACTTCGAGGCCAGCCTAGTCTACAAGAGCTAGTTCCAAGACAGGCTCCAAAGCTACAGAGAAACCCTGCCTCAAAAAACAAAAAAAATAAATTGGAATATACAAGCATGTACTTCCATGCATCCTGTACTGAAAATTTCAGTCAATATAATAAACAAGAAAATTAAAAGCCATTCAAGAAAGTCATAATTATATGTTTGAGAAATATTAAAATAATTACTCCTACACCTACAAGGAAATGAATACACTTTGTCAGAATATGAGGCATATCATTACTATAGAAATGCAACAAAAATGGAAGTAAAATGCTAAACAATAAACCATTCACAATAGGCTTATACAACAGAACACAAGGATACATCTAATAAAACCTGGATGTCTCTATTCTAAGAATTGCAGAATGCCACAAAGACAAAGCTAAAGGTTTATGGATATCGAAGGATATACCATCCTTATGCTTTTGAAGACTTGCTATCATTAAGTAGACCAGATTCTCACTAGTTTATCTACTGCATACTCACATTAAAATCTAGGCAGATTTTTGGGTAAAACTAACCAACTTCTGATTATAAAATCTATATATAAACACAAAGAATTTTGAATAGTTATTGTAAAATAATCTTCTAAAAGAAAATAAAAACAAAATTGGAAGACTCACACAAGCTGATTTCAAGACCTACTTTACAACCATGGTACAAGAGACTGGCCTCATACAGATCTGTAAAACAAAAGCTAAAAAACTGAGACCAGAGTTATTGGTCAGTTGAGTATCAGTAAGATCTCTAAAACAAGCATGGGCTTAAGGAGATCTTTTCAGTAAATAGTAGTTGAAAATTTTGGAAACCCATTGAGAAAATATGAACTAAGGTCACCTCACACTATACGTAAAAATTTATTTGTGCTGGGTGGTGGTGGCGCACGCCTTTAATACCATCACTCGGGAGGCAGAGGCACATGATTCTCTGTGAATTTTAAATCAGCCTGGTCTATAAGAGCTAGTTCCAGGACAGGGTTCAATGCTACAGAGAAACCTTTATCTCAAAATAAAATTGCTTGAATGATATCTCAAAACATAAAGTTTTAAAATACAAACAGCTTCTAAAAGAAAACACATTACAGGAATCTATTCATGGCACAGAAGCAAAGTTTGAATGATAATAATAATAACCTAAATTTTAATTTCCAAATTTCTTACAAAAAGAAAATCAGCAAGTCAAAAGACTGAATGAAGTTACTAACAAAACACACACCTAACAAAGGAATTTTAAAGTAAACTGTGGATACAATACTGTTACTGACACTATAAATTGATAAAAATATAAAAAAATCAAAAATTATAATAATAGAGGCTGATAGTAAAATTGTGGTTACCATGGGCTGGCAACAGTAATGAGGAGATGGGAAGATGTTAGTCAAGGAATACTAAGTGGTAGCTTGAGAGAACTAAGTTTTGATGTGATATTGCCCAGCAAACTGACTACAGATTACTGAAATGTACCTTACTACTTTATTTTTAATTAGAAAACAGTAATATATAATCCAGGTACCACCAAGAACGTCCAACTTTTCAAGAGATTTATATGTTCAGGTTGAGTTAGATTACAACATAATCATACATGACTCAAAACACCAAATAGTACCAACAGTATGTACAACTTTTAGGGAACAGGAATGAAACATGCTTAGCATCAAGTCATTAATTAATTAGTTCAAGGCTAAAATTAAACAACAATAAGATACCCATGAATTTACTACAGTAGATAAAATTAACAGAATGGCAAAAAAATTTTCGGTAAGATTATAAGGAACTGAAATTTCTACTAACTGTTGGTAGTAGTATAAAATGGCCTAAATTTAGGAAATAGAACAAATATTTTTGGAAACCCTTATTGTAGTAAACGAATCTACACTATGGCCTACTAACTCATTCCAAAAGACCTGCAAACACATCCACAAAATAATCATTAGATATCAAGTCTTGCACACAAAATGTTCTTGGTAGTATATACAAAACTAAACAGCCCAAACTGTAAACAATATACACATTCACCAGCAAGTATATACATGAAGAAATTTTGGTTAGCAACAAAAAGGAATGAAAATATCACAAGAAAACACAGATGAACCTAACACTAAGGGGAAAAGCCATGCCTCAAAAAGCACACTTTACATGAATTTCTAAAACATAAAATAAATGGATTTTTGTTGAATTATAACAGAGCAGTAGTTCGAACAATAGTGTGCTTGTGTGCACACATATGAACATGCATATACAAGTGTATGCATACATGAGCACACATAAAAACTCAATGACTGTCAAGAATTTTATAAAAGAACAAGATGAGGGAAACATTCTGTATGTTAAATGTATGATCATGTGCATGTATACATGGAAAAATTATGAAATAGTACATTTAAGCTTTGTGTAAATTATTACCAAAGATAACCATGAACTTGTGAATTCACTTGTCTACAAGGAATGTTCATTTAATATTTGCCAAACAGCTTGCGATCATCACTATTAACATCAATTGGAACATTGTCTCATAACATAACTTACCTTTACACAACTATGGACCATGAGTGTGTATGTTAGAGACAGCAGGAGCAACGGGGAGATAGAGACAGATCTGTTTCATTCTACAGGTGATCAGAGACTAAAAGCAATACACAGCTCCCACCATTCTGGCTCTCTATGCATAACACAAAATAGTATCTTCTATTTCCTCCTTTAATTTATTATTTGCAATTTCCTAGAAGCTTAACACCTGAAACAAAGCTTACGATAAATTATTCTCCAAGATTACATAAAAGTACCTCTCTACCAGTAAAGTGTCATAGTTTAGTCCTAGACTGCCAGTTATTTCTGGATAAGTGAAATGGCACCACTTTTAGTATGACTAAAACATTGGAAGTGCATTTCAAAATAACATAGGAGAAAAATGCCAAGCTTTCTTAAATCTCATATATAAGAGTTTTTCTTATTTAATGGAAGTTCATATGGAAATTAAATTATTTAAAACAATTTTGCATCAATGAAATCTTATATATTAGCTCACAGAAAGGACATAAAACCTAATTTTCCTTCAAATTTTATACAGTAAAATCATAATGGTAAATTTTAACTGTAAAACATATCTTGAAAAATATCTACAAAATTGTATGTAAACAGTAGTGAAAACATCACATTTTAAATAACAGGTTTACATTAAATAAAGGTTAATTTAAACTCATTTTTAATTGAAAGGAAGTTTTCCATTATAAAAGAAAAATGCTATTTTTTGAGATATCTTATTGTTATGGCAACTGATGTGCTAAAAATAATAAAGAAATATCAAAGTTGTTATAGCAACTAGAATTTTAAAGAGCCATGAAGTGTAGAATAATCAAACCTTAACTTGAAATGCAACATCTATGACTCAGGTTTGAAAAGCAAACTTGAAATATTCATGATCTTGCCTTTGCAACTGTTTCTGGAATCCAATTAAAAAAATATTCAGGTAAGAGTTGAAGTATCATTTCTACCTTATTTAAATCAGAGATACTATACAGGCATCCATCAATATGGCTTAACAATCCTACATACTATCAAACCCCATGAGTAGCAGATAGATGATCATGGAGTCAAGGTCCAATAACTGAACACAATTGTTTGTATGGAATCTGAGTTTTCTGACCTTCTGATTTGTTTCTTACCCAGAGTCCTCATGTGCTGCAGTTGAAAACACCAAAGGTTAAAGATACTACTTACTGCAAAGCCATGCCCAGATCCATCTCATTAGAGGTCTGCTAGATTAGAAAATTACTGAAGGTCTGTCAAATACTAGGCATTGTTCAATGTTCTGGCATCCTGTTTGCCTCACAAGGGGAACATTCATGAGCGTTTCATAAGCACTAGTAAGGCCTCTAAAGGATTTAAACTGGGAAGTAACAGGAATTAATGTCTTTTCCTAGAGATGGCCAAACTGGGAAATAAAAACAGATTTAAATGTTTCTGTTACAAAATCAAAAGCCTTTAGTTTCATTTATTCCTTCCTAATCCTCAAGATTTATCAACAAATGTAGAGATGCATGTTATTACCGTACCATATTTCCTCAGCACTCAGGAACTGACGCCAGCTCTCTAGAGCAGACTTCTATCAATATCATTCCACATCCTTCTGCTTTTTTATACCCCTAACACTTTTGGAGTTTTGTTTGTTGGTTTGCTTGTTTTGGGTATCCCCCTATTCAAATAATTGTATTATTTTATAAGTCAGTAAAGAAACTTGAGAAACACACTTTCTTCCTCACACCTAGGTATGGAAGGCTGCAATACTTGGTGACAGCCTACTGTTGCATATACCTTAAATCTTGGTAATTTTGTAAAGTGATAATTCCTTCAAAAACACTAATTCACTTCCCTCAATATCTTACCCAGTAATTAACAGCACTAGCCATGATCACTATCTTTATAATCCTGAGTCTAATAAACTCCTACTATCTTCATAAAAATATAAGTATATACAGTCCTTTAGAGCAATGATTTCAAAACACTGCAGTATTCTCTTTTGTAATTCAGGCATTCATGGAGGGGGAAGGGCCTTGGACTTCCCACAGGGCAGGGTAACCTGCCATCTCTTAAGACTGGAGGGGGAGGGAGGGTGGTGAGTAGGGGAGCAGGAAGGGAATGGGAGGGGAATGGGAGAAGGGGAGGAAGTGGAAAATTTTAAATGAAAAAAATATATATATAATAAAGTGTGAGAGCAATGTACAAAAGCACATTTGTACTTACTCTTTGAGAACTTCATTTGTGTACACAATGTATTTTGATCATATCCACTCCAACTACCTACCTAACACATTCCTCTTCCTTCCAACTTCAGGTACCATTCCTTTTAACTCATTATTTTTACATATGTGAGTGTGAGAGAGTCAGTTAGTCAGTTAGTTACTTATTTATTTAGTTACTTTGCTAGCTAATTTATGTGCATTATGTGCATTCAGGGCTGGCATAGACCAGAAGAAGACACTGAATCCTCTGAAATTAGAGGTATAATAGTTGGAAACTGCCATATGGGTGAGAAAAACCACATCCAGGTCTTCCGGAAAAGTAGTAAATACTCTTAACCCATTAACCAATCTCTCCAGCAAACTTTTCTTTTACTTTTTAACAACCGACTGAGTCAAAGTAGTTCTACTGCCAGATCTCACATGAGTGTGGAGCCATCCACTGAAGCATGGGAAATTTAGCAGTATCCATACCCAAAAAAGAAAAAGTGAAGCTCCCCTAGAAGCCACCAACTACCAACAGTTCAATTACATGTAGAACCACCTAAGCTCCTCCACAGTCAGTGCTGCAATTTGTCTTTTGCAGACCCTTGAGCAGGGTCTTGCTTTAAATTGATGAATGAAATGACATGTCATTTCTTGAAAATAGGATTTCATACAATTCTTTTTCATCCAGCTACTCTTAGATTCTTTCTGCTCCCTCCTCCACAATATTCCTTAAATCTTGGATTGGTAAAGCATACTAACTTCCCATTTAAGGCTAAGTTACACATTCTTAGCACTTGACCAATTAGGAGTCTCTGTTTTAATTACTGTCTATCTTTGTATACTGTAAATCCCTGTTTATTAGTATCACGCAACAAAATATAACCTTTCCTAACTTTTTAAAAAGAACTAAGATCATTCAAAATTACTACAGAGAATATAATCTAATTTTATTACAATTGTATTAAGTGCTTAAAGTAGTTCACAAAATAAGAATGAATTATTCAGTAATTAATTTGATCATGATTTTTAACTATATTCATCTATATTTATGTAGTGCTTGAGAGATTAATACTATAAAAGTTGATGGATTATTTTGTCAATGCCATATATAAACTGCCTCTTTATATGCAAATATTAAATTTTTATAGTATTTCTCAAACTACAGAAGAAGTATTCATTGTGAATATTACCTAAGTTATTTATTTTCAGAATTTTCTTCTTTTTTAAATTTTATTGATTTTTAATGAGCTCTACATTTTCTCTGCTCCCCTCCTCGCCTCTCCCCTTCCTTTAACCCTCTTCCAAGGTCCCTATGCTCCCACTTTACTCAGGAGATCTTGTCTTTTTCTAATTTTCTACAATAATCTAGAGTCTTTATTAGCAGTAGGTTCAGGTAATCTAGCTGCTCTCTCATGACAAATTATTGTAATGTAATGATGGTCTCACCATTTGCTGAAATATTTACCATTATGTTTAGAACCAAGTATTTCTTAATTTGAAAAAAGAACATAGAGATTAACTATATAAATATTGAATAAAGAAGAGGTTATATTGTCTAACATCATCCTATATATCAAGTTTTTAGAGTGTTATGAAAAAGTACGTTGAGAAACTGAGCCATCTAAAAACAAGGCCTCATAAATATTCAAAGGAAAACAGTACAAGCAAATGAACAAAATAAATTAACCATACAAGGTAGTTATAAAAATCATATTCAACAATCTAGTTCATGGAAGCAATTCATAACATGAAATTAATTTTTTATAATGTGTGCCTATTAGCTTCCCTGTGCTCATGAGAGAAAAATGTAGGGAGTTTTATACTTAAATTCTGTCTTGATAAATTTATACAATGCTGAAATAGTCAACAATGGTTTGCTTATTATTCAAAGTTGGAAAGTCTGTCATGTATAATTGATATTCAGAAGATGATTTATGATAGTGATGATTAAGTACTCCAGCAATCAGTACAAGTTGAAGGTGAAAGTACCATTGAAGAGAACAATTTAACTAAAGAAACTAATATAATTTTGAGTCTATCCTGTCCCATTCAGCTTCTAGAAATATTCAATTACATCATAATATATTAATTATATCATAATGAAAAGATAGAAAATAAAGATAAGGAAAACCACAGTTTAAAAATCACAAGATTGAGCCAGGCAGTAGTAGAACACGCCTTTAGTCCCAGCAGAGGTAGGCAGATCTCTGTGAGTTAGAGGCCAGCCTGGTCTACAAGAGCTAATTCCAGGACAGGCTCCAAAGCTACAGAGAAACCCTGTCTTGAAAAACCAAACACACACACACACACACACAAGAATGTCCTGCACATTCTCATACTAACTCACTAAAGTTTTGATTTTTTTTTTTTAAAGAAAGTGATGTCAAGAGATTAAAACAGGGCCTCATTATAACTCTTGACTGGACTGGAAGAAACTGCTAGCCAGGTAGGTAGGTCTCAGTCTTGCAGCAATCCTCCAGCTTCTGTCTCCTGAATGATGGATTATAGTCATGCACTACCATGCTTGACTTAGAAGAACATCTTCACAGGTAACTTCTTCATCTCTCCTTTAAATCTCTGTAGACAGAAGTTTCTGTCCTGCCTGGCCCCAAAGCTATTCAGTCCCAAATAAATACACAGAAACTTACATTAATTACAAACTGACTTATTAGTTCAGGCTTATTATTAACTAGCTCTTACAACTTAAATTGTAAGTGGTACTTACAATTGTGGCTTGGTAATTATTCTTAGTAAAGCATTCTCATCTTGCTTCCTCTGCATCTGGCTGGTGACTGACTGACTGTCTACTCTGCCTTTCCTCTTGCCAAAATTCTCTTAGTCTGGTCACCCTGCCTATACTTACTGCTGGTCTACTGGCCAATTAGCATTTTATTAAACTAATACAAGTGACAAATCTTTACAATGTACAAAAGCATTATCCCACAGCAAATGTCTTCATCTCCTCTTCTCATGCAACACTGAAAGCTCCCAGACCTAGCAAGTTGTCTCATTTATCTTTTTATTACTAGTGAAATTCAAAATACAGTGCTTCATAAATACTTCATACTCATTGTTCAAAGGACAAGGCTTTCATTTCTGCGAAATTGTTCATAATAGTCTACTGACTTTATAAGCAGTGTACTTGGTCTACTCCTGTTCATATTAACATATGATGGGATGAAACAAAAAAACAATTACATGGCCACTTCTGGCCATAAAAAACTAGAGATGTTCAAAGTACCAGGCATAAAATAACTAATTAGATAACTAAATATATCAGCCAAAAGACTTAAGCATAGTTTATGATCTTTTTACATTAAACTTATGAGTTTTCTAATGTCTTTTAACTAATGTCATCAATGGCAAGCACTCTGCCTAGCACATAATAGAGAATAGTGATATTATATAAAAGGTTAAGAGAATTTGTGTTCCTTTCTGGTTAGTTAAACACACACACACACACACACACANAAAAAAAAAAAAGTGGGCCTAAATGAGTATCAGAATCAACAGTAGCTTAAAATTACCCTGAATGTAAAGCTTTTTCAGAAAAAGCTAAAAATACTGTATTATTTCTACCAATTTTGAGCCATGTTATGAGGGATGAGAAAGTGGCAAATCAGCTGAAATGACCTACATCTGCCAGTACAACTTTCTTCTTTCTCACCAGGCACTTTCAAAGCTAAGTGGCTAAAGTGATTAGGTAGCATAGGGAACAACTCACAACATTGAACCTTTCACAGAAATCACTCTGAAGAGACAGAAAATGAGAAAAGAAAGAATAAACATGTTTCAAGACATGTATGAAAGAGGAACAAATATTACTAAACTGGAAAAAGCCCAGTAAAACATGTACTTCTATTCTGAAAGGTCTGTGATCAAAGGAGACAATGTGATCAAAAGCAGACTCAGAGATGAAACGGAAATCAACATTCGTGCACCTTTTGACTCGCTAAACAAAACATTGTAAGCAAACAGAATAACTAGTTTATATTAATTTAAATGAAATTAATCATCACACACATGTATAAACACATGCACAGCTACAGGGTTAGATGATCCTAGTATCTAACCTTTCACAATGCAATTTCAATCCTACAATGCTCTAAATTTTCTCACATAATGACTATGAAAAAGATGTTACCATCCTCGGATTTCCTTGTTTACATTGCTTTATCTTCAATCCTCTGCAATCCTGTACTAATCAGGACACAAGCATCATAAAACATAAGAAGATTTATGGCAACAAACTACTAAAATGTTAAATTTTTGAAATGGTACATAATTTTGTTCAAAGAAAAGTAACAGGTTAAAAGCAGATTTTTCATGATTCTTATACGACTTATAAAATAGTTATGTAATAAGACAGAATTGTGTATTAAAAGATCAAACACTAATATTAGGTAACATATAACTAACATTTACAACAGGAAAAAATACCCAAAAATCTATTTAATACCCAATATCCTAAAGTTCCTTATACTAAAATAATGATATAAATCAACTTTTTGTTCTTTTGTTTGATCATATATGAAGAGTTTGTAGCAGAATCTTAGTTTAAGCTTCTGCACTGGGCCAAGAAGAACTCACTAAACTGGAGTAACTCATGCTAAAGCTCCGAGTTAACAAAGCTAAAACTAAGTTGTTAGGCGACCTTCTAAGAAATTGGACGAAAGCAAGCAAAAGACAAATTCCTAATGGGACAGTTTTACTGACACAATACAGAAGTCTGCTTTATTTTTTATTAGGAAAGTGTTTTCAAAAAAATAATAAATCACTCTCTGCTCTGTATCTATACTCTTCAGCTAACCTCCTTGGCTCAGCAAATCAGAATGCACACTATATTTAAACTCTGAGGAGATGCCCGAAGCTATAACCACAAACAAAAGCTAATTAAGACATCAAAAACAAATTTATCCTAATTTTGCTTTCTTTAATACTAAGTTTTCAGTGGTCTTTTTAGGAAAAAGTTATTAATTAAAATGTTAGCAATGGTAGAAAACTCTATAAACCATTTATATAATAGCTTTGTGTGATTTTATACATGTACATATCACAGTCCTAATTGTTTAAATGTTCAAGTTTACAAATACTATCTTGGTACCAAAAAATGGCTGCAAAAATGTAAGGTATTCTAGTTCTAGTGATGGGTTGAAATGACATTTTGCTTAATAATTCCTTTTGAAAATGCACCGCCCAAGCTGAATGTCATTGTGTGACTATTTATAATTTAGAGCTTTCTGTCAAGATGATTTTATGCCCCGACATGGCACTGAGTAGGCTGGGAACAGCTGTATGCCCCAAAGGAAAGGGAAATTACTGTGTTGTTCAAGAGCAAAGGTATTAAACAAGCTGTATTTCTTAAGAGAGCTTCATGAGGATATACTGGCTAATTGATCATAACACACAGTAAAATTATGCCATTGAAGCAAAAACAATTACAATAAACACTCAATTAGTAGTTTCCTCTAGGTAAATGAAAGTTAATTATAAAAATAATTCTAATCTTTAGAACTTCTTAATAAACTAAGTTTAATAAATTAATTTAGTTTAATAAATTCATTTATTAGAAATATATAGCATAGCAATTAAAATTTCACTTGTAAGCAAAATACGGACTTAAAGGGTTTTTAGAAATATTTGGAGAGGTCATTTACCCAGTAACCCTGGGATATCTTTATACATTAAAACTTTTACTTCATACAAGACAGGTTTAAATAACATGAAAAAGAGTCTAGATACATAGTAAGTTATTAGGTTGCATTGCTGTGTTTGTAGAAAATACTTATCTAAATCTCACTGTTTAAGTAAAGATAGTAGGCAGGAGCTTGTTCTTTTGTTGTGCTTAAGATTACAAAAATCTATTAGAAGAAAATTACTGCATCTACCCAACTTGTTCCTAATATTCTGGGAGATTTTCATGAGAATATAAATTGGCATTGAATTCTAAATATGTCTGTAGCAAGTATTTTTGACACCTCAGTCAATTATCACTAGAATTGCAAGAGGAAAGTTCCAGTTCACTTATTAATGGATGAAAAAGAGGAAGTCACAGCTTCTCCCAACCCTATATGTTTCACGGAGGAGATGCTAACCAGCTGAAGCAAGTTACAGCAACACAACTGTACACGACATGCTTCACACATGGGAGAGTAAAGCTAGAGGAGTGAAAATTCACTCTGAAAACTGGTTCTCATGGCATTAGAAGGTGCTATGAGAAGCATGTGGAAGATGTATATATGGAAGGTGCAAGGTAAGGGAGAAAGGTTATCAATGGTCCTGTCCAGCTGTGTAAAGCCTATGAACCACAACAACGACTGGCATAGCAAGACATCCCCAAAGGGTCAATAGTGGCACTTATATCTTGGGGGTGACCAATATCTGTCTAATTGGACTTAATAGCTATTCCATATTTCTTCCTAGAAAATCATGCCTGATGCTATAACTTTAGCCAACCACCCACGGCTTAGGTAAGGTCATCGGCTTTAGAGGAGAACTTACCACTGCCACCTTGTTAACCAGCACAATTTCTAACTGTATTTGAAATACTTGGCTTTAGACACACAGAAAATTAGGTGTGAACAATGAATGGCTTCTGAGAGAGGCAGAGTCAATCTTCTCCAGGAATGAGAACACCCCGATAGGGTATCAAATGCAAGCAGTCATCCCTAAAGACAGATACACATTAGAGACACTAAATGGACTCAGTAGACAGTGAGTATGTGTGCATGTACAAGTACGTGTATGTTGTGTGTCTATGTATCTATATAATAATTAAAGAATAAATTATGAAATTGAGGAGTGACAGAAGTTGGTGGGGGATGAAAAGTGGAAATGATATAACTACAGTACTCATGTATGAAATTCTCAAAAGGAGGATTGAAAATTTAAGGCCAGCCTGGAATTAGCAACAGTCTTGAGACCACTACACAGCAAGTATCATGCCAGCCATCTGGGGTACTGAGCCTTTTTCGTTTTAATAAAAATTGAATGAATAGCTTAAAAACAAAAATTTCTGAAGGCCATAGAAGTTTTTTATTCACACAAGAGTAGGAAGTGCGATTGTGACCTATGGGGGTATGGAAACAAAGACTATAGACAGAGCAGCTACAGAAAACTATTTATTTAGAATAACAAACAGTATAGACAGAAAGTCAATGAAGAAGGGCCTTAAAATTGTGATAGGGATGATGCTAAAGTGTAGCTCTTCTCAACTGAGCGCATGAGGGAGTCAGTTTTCTTTAAGGGGCAGGCCACTGGGAGTTTAACCATGCTCCAATGAGTATATGAGTAACAACTTGGAATTGCTGTCTTTTATTTTTATTTTCTTCCTTTTATTGGGGAGGGCACAAGGATGGGGGCATGGATGTGGGAAGACTGGGAAGAGAGTGCAACTGTGGTACACTGGGTAAAATTCCAAAATATTCAATAAAAATATTATTTTGAAAAATAATATATATTATCTGCCTGTTAGTCTAGCCAAATCTCACGTAAAACAGTGTGTAAATTTTAAGAAGAAACTCATCATGATAAAAATATTCCCAAAGCAGCAATTCATAACAAATAACAATGCTCCATACCAACAAAAACTACACAAAATCTTCTTATCTATAACAAAGATAATTTTACCATTTTTTCTGTGCTTAATAGTATTTCTGGATATTTTAATTCTATAAAAATTTGAATTCCAAATATATAGTATAATTTTATGACAATAATGCCAACAAAGTGTTAATGATACCACAACTAGGAGATAAATATGTGCCATATAAGTCAATAAATTTGTTAAAGATCAGAATTCATTGTTATATTTCATAATAATAATAAGATTTCAAGATGATCACTGTATTGCACATTCTTAAAATTACTCAGCACCTTTCTAATGTATATTTTTACTTTCTATAAAAGAAAAAAAGCCATCTGCCACCCAGCACTGGCTTGAACTATAATTATTGTGAATGCATACAAAGCCTAAGTGGCCTACAATAAAGTTTTTAATGCATATGGTAGGGGCTGAAGAGAGCTCAGTTGGTGATATGAGAGCATGTAAACCTTAGATCTCCAGGAACTGTGTGAAAAGCCAAGCATGGTGTGCTTCTATAATTCCAGCAATTAGAAGGGAAATAGGTAGGTGGCTAGGACTTGCTGGCCGGCCTGTCTAGCTAACTGACAAGCTCCAGGGTCAGGGGGAGACTCTGTTTCAAAAACTAAAATTGAGCAAGGTATCCCTCCAAAGAGAATGGGCTCCAAAAAGTGAGTTCAAGCAGTAGGTTTACCTTGGTCAACATAGATATAGTGGGGAGGGCCCTGGTCCTGTCCCAAAATGACGTGCTTGAATTTTCTGACTCTCCACAGGAAGCCTTACCCTCTCTGAGGAGTGGATAGGGAAGGGAGGTGGAGGGAGCAGAAGTAAGGGAAGGTGTGGGAACTGAGATTTGTATATAAAATTTCAATTAAATAATAATTAAAAAAACTAAAGTTGATATAGCAATCAAGGAAGCTATCCAATATTGACATCTGGACTTCTGCCGGCCTTACACACAAATATACATATCAACATGTTTATATATATTTATACATACACAAAGAAATAATAAAAAGTACCACTAAAACTTAATATATTTTGTCATACTGTCAAAAACAATTTAGTACAAGTAGAAAAATAAAGAAATGAATTTGATTCATGAGAAGAAATGAAGGCTTAAGCTTTACTAATTTAAATGACATGTGAACAATGGAAAAAAAGCAAAGTTTAAACCTGTGACCCACTATCAGTTCTCTCTCTCAAACAGTCTCCAACTATAATAAATGCTATATTCTCTGGAAGTGGTTTGAATAAGAATGCTCCCCATAGGTTAGTATATTTAATGACTAGGCATCAGAGAGGGGCACTATATGAAAAGGATTAAGAGATATAGCCTTGTTGAAGGAAGTGTATCTCTGGGGGGTGAGCTTTGAGGTTTAAAAGCCCATACCAGGTCCAGCACCCCCCATCTCCCTATGGATCAGTTGTTGTTCTCAGCTACTGCTCCAGCACCACATCTGTGTGCTACCATCCTCCCTGCCATGATGAAAATAGACTAAACCTCTGAACTTTTAAGCAAGCCCTCAATTAAATGCTTTCTTTCATAAGAGTTGTCATGGTCATGATGTTTCTTCACAGCAACAGAGCAATGCTAAGACAACTTACTATGTTGGCAGCTTTGTTAGAACAACACTAATACCAATAGTAAGCTTATCTCATCAGCAACACATATATAATATTTAAGTAGGTTCCAAAAATAGGACATGCATTTTAATTCATTTATTATACAGTAGTGTTTTTCCTGAAAACATATGACAAGTTACCCTGGCCAAATATGTGCTTTTCTAACAAAATATGCTGATCTTTCTCTTAGATACCTAGTGACTGATTTGTTAGATCTAAGGGTTTAGCCTACATATTCCAAAATATTTTTTCCTTTTTGGAAAAGATGAAAAGTTGAGTTCTAAACATATGTGTGCATAATCAAAAATTTTACCAGCACTCCATCAACATCCTTATTTAAATCACCTACAGAAGTAGTTCTGAAATTAGTTTGAATGATGAAGCAGACATAGAATGTAACTTCTAGGGGGCTGGAGAGATGGTTCAGCGGTTAAGAGCATTGCCTGCTCTTCCAAAG
>LOEQ01006719.1:2509-17853 GCA_001685075.1 Bramus lutescens | reverse complement strand
CGTGGGGCTCGAACCCACGACCCTGAGATTAAGAGTCTCATGCTCTACCGACTCAGATTCAGTTCTATCAAACGATAAAATATAAATTCTTTAAAAACAAGGTACCTGTATGTTTATGCACATGTACTTTTAGAACAAAATATTCATTTGGAAGAAAAAGATAAAACTTCAAGTGGTAGGAAAAAAGCTAATGATTGCCATTTCCGAAAAATTATTGTTAGCTGTGCTATGGTTTTAATGGTACGAATGTTACAGATTGGATCATTTTTACAAAAGCTGGAACCCACAACCTAGTATTTCTTATTTTTCACAAGAATTAATTAGTGGATTTTATCAACTGTATCAAATATGTCATATAATTACAGAACTGCACATACAATTCTGCAATAAGATGTAACATTCAAATTGCCCTAAAATATACAAAGCCTCCCCCACAACAAATGGCTCAGACTATGTGAAAACGTGACTACTACTCAGTGGTTCCTCATGCCAGTAATTAAGACTTCATCCTCATTCCAGAAGCTTTGAATTCTATTTGCTTGTTTATATACGGGCAAAGGATAAGCATCCTCTGAGATCCCCTTAAAAGTTATAAGAATGCTAGTTAAGCAAGCAATAATGAAAGTCTCAGTGATAATGAGTTTCTGAAGAATGGTTTCAGACAAGGGTGGTTAATAACTTTCAGGGAATTCCTCAGAGGCAGTGTTGCTTTTGGCCCAGGCTGGAAATCACAGACAGGAATGGCAAATCACATTCGACCATTGTGAAAATCCAAGCTTATTCTCACAGACAATAGACACACCCATCTTGAAAGAAGCATGGTGTTAGGAGCTTCAGTTCTGTTCTACTCGTTCACGCAGAAGGCTCATGCACACTTCATATAAGTAAAGAACAGGCCTTCATTAATTATAAATCTTCATGAACATCTGCACATTAGGAAGAAGAGAGAGCCTGCTTTTTTCCTTGACTTCTCTTTTAATAATTATTTATTTTTAAAGAATCTTTATACCAGACCAAAGGCAGTAAAGCCTATTTAACAACACTAAATGATGTCTGTTACCGGAAGCCTAGACAACTACCTTAGGCTAGCGAACTCATGGATCTTGAAAGAGAACCTACAATACCACAGTACTAAATCAGCATAATTCATAACTACATTCTATATACATATCCCTATATCCACAGATGAGTTTGGTTCACATGCCTCATAAAGAAAATTTCTCTTTGAAACAGATGGAGACCATTATACAGAAAACACAAACAATAAAAAAGAAGAGAAAAAGAGATCATGTGGTACCCAGTAGCAACTGATATATCTTCAACACAATTCTTGCACTTAATGTTCAATCATTATGGAAGAGGAAGGCAAAAAGATTGTAAGAGCCAGAGGGACAGGAAGTTTGCTGTGAAACTATGTGAGGCTATATCTATGAAGTCTACTCAACACTGTTGCCAATAAGACCTGAATAACAATGACGCCAACAGTTGGAAATTAACAGCAACAGGAGAAAGCTCATGGAGTTCCCAGTCACAGACATGCTGGGGAATGCTGAGTGAGAAATGGTCTTCCCCCAGGAAGAGTGAAGAGCCCCCCAATTAGCTATCCAATACCAAGTGGTCAGATCTAAGATCATATACACACGGTGAGATTATATTACTGAATAGGTTGTGTTTATGTATTTAGGAGTGTGTGTGATAGCAATTAAAGGAAGAGGCCATGAGAGAGGTCATGTATGGGAATGGTTGGAAGGAAAAAAGAAAAGAGGCAAGTGATGTAATTATAATTTCCAAAACTTAATATAAATAAAAAAGAAAAGTGTTAATGGTCTATAGCTTTTTAAACTTTTCGACCTAATGGGTTCAAATATGACTCCTATTTCTTAAACTATAAAAATACAAATCACATCACTAGCCAGGCAGCAACTGGGAAGCAAAAAAAAAGGAGGAGGAGGGGAAGGAAGGAAGGAAGGAAGGAAGGAAGGAAGGAAGGAAGGNNAAGGAAGGAAGGAAGGAAGGAAGGAAGGAAGGAAGGAAGGAAGGAGGGAGGAGGTGGAGGAGGAAAAGAAGAAGGCAGATGTAACAAATTGCAGACCAGCCAGGACTACAGTGAGTTCATGTCAAGAAAAAAAGAATCAAATCACTGAAACTGTGAGAGTCACTGAAGAGGGCATACAAAAGCACTAGAAACAACACCAAACTATTAACTCAGTATGTCCAGCATCCTATAGAGTTGGCCGATTCAATCTTTGTGTGTTCCCGTCACTTGGTTCACAGCAAGCCACAGCAGTTAACCATGATATTTTTCAGTATGACTGTTTCCCCCACAGGCTTGATAACTACTCAAGTGTAGGGTATAGGTATTACTAGACTATATTGTAACCATAGCTTGGCAAAATGTCTGAAACAAAAGGACTTATTGCTCCATAAACTTAAGGAATAAAGTGTGATGAATTAGTAGCACAGTAGATAACAGGGTATCAGATAACCCTGGTTCTCTTTGTTTTCTATGCATTTGCATATGATTATCCTTGAACTAGAAGATTTTTTTCTACATAAACTTGAAATATTTCTTCATTATCATTGATATTTTTGTTATTCCCATTTAATAATTCTTCTATGGGTTCAGGAGTCTATAGAAATCTCTGTATGTCTTACTTTCTAATTATTTTTTTAATTTCCCCTTTTATTAAAAATATTATTTTTCCAGCCAGGTATGGTGGCATACGCCTTTAGTCCCAGCAGCTGGGAGGCAGAGGAGGACAGACTTACAGGAGTTAGAGGCTAGCCTGGTGCACAAAGTAAGTTCCAGGACAATCAGAGCTAAACAAAGAAACCCTGTTTTGAAAAAAAGAAAAAGGAAGGGAGGGAGGGAGGGAGGGAGGGAGGGGACCAAACACACACTCACACAAACACACACACAAAGTTCTTTCTCCTACAGTATATCCTGATTACAGTTTCCCTGTTTCCCTGCCCTCTATCATCCCAGTTCCTTCCTCCTTCCTCTTCTCTCCAGCCATCTGGAGCCACTTACTGACCCTCACTTTAAAAGACCAATCTTCTAAGAGATAACAACCAAACATAATAAAATATAATAAGATTTAAAAACTATCACATTAAAGCTGGACAGGAAAAACCAACAGAAGAAAAAGAGACCTCCAAAAGAGTCCAAAAATCAGACCCACTCCTTCACTCATCCAGAAGTCCCATAAAAATATAAAACTCAAAGCTATAATGTATACACAGAGAATCTGATACAAATTCATCTCAGCTGGTACTTGCTGCTGCACAAAACTCCACTCCAAATGGATCAAAGACCTCAGTATAAAACCAGAAACACTGAAGCTGACAGGAAAAAAAGTGAGGAATTGCCTTGGATGCATTAGCACAGAAGACGACTTTCTGAACAGAACACCATTAGTGCAGGCACTAAGATCAACAATTAATAAATGGGACCTCATGAAACTGAAAAGCTTCTGTATGGCAAAGAACACCAATAACTGGACAAAGCAACAGACTACAGAATGAGAAAAAATTTTGCCAAGTCCACATCTGATAGAGGATTATTATACAAATTATATAAAGAAATCAAGAAAATAGAAAAAATCAAATAATCCTATTAAAAATGGGGTACAGAGCTAAACTGAGAATTCTCAATATAGGAAACTCAAGATGGCTGAAAAGCACTTTTAAAAAAAATGTTCAACATCCTTAGCCATCAGGGAAATGCAAATCAAAATTACGTTGAAACTCTATCTTATACCTATTAGAATGGCTAAGATCAATAATCCAAATGATGGCTCATGCTGGTCCACATCTACTGTGGAGGAAGGAGAAACACTCCTCCATTGATGGTAGAAGTGCAATCTTATACAATCACCATGGAAATAAATATAGCAGTTCCTCAGAAAGTTGGGGATCAATTAAAGACTGGAGGTATGACTCAATGGCAGAGTTCTTGCCCAGTATATGCAAGGCCCTAAGTTTTGATTCCTCCTTATTCCCGGAGAGGAACTAAAAGCACATTACCTTTGCCTTATTTTGTGAAACAACGACATCGCTACACATAGCTGCTTTGAGGCATATAATTTTGAAGATCATAAAAAAAAGGAGGCAAGTGTATGGTAAAACAGCCGATAGTATGCTTTAATGTATGGTGGTTTCACAAAGCACACCTAAAACGAGTGCTGTCCCTAATGGGAATACCTCCAAATACAATCTGTCTCTTTAAATTCTAATTCTACAGAATTAAATTACAGGCCATTTTTTCTTAAAAGTCATGTCTTCATCATACTCCTTTCCTATACAATCTATGGTCTCTCAGGTTTTTCTATAAAGAAATTCTGTTCAAACTGAATTATTTGATTAGTTGACCTTAGAAATCTCACCATTCCCTTAATAGAGAGGAAAATTTAACTGCACCAAAATAAGAGATTAACATACTGAATCATGACAATTAAGCACAAAACAAGAAGCACTTCTTATGAAAACCCTCTGGATGTTTGTGTTCTTTTAGCTGAGTGGTGCTAAGTTCAGATGCATTCACCACCAAAGCACATAAATATACTCTTGCACTCTTGGCTACAAGCACTTCCTGTCTCATATCTACTTCTAACACAGAAAAACAGACAGACATTTTTAGAAATATGTTATTATCCATCTTTATATGATCCTTAGCAATGATGCAGAGAAGACAATAAAATCAAATATACTATTGTACTTCCTGTCACAAAAGTGTTTGACTTGAAATTTTGACTAAGTGCAATAGATTTCTATATTCTTTGTACAAAAAAATATTTTTTACAAAGTGTACTTTTATGATTAGAACAACATTAAAACTTTGTCACTAATAACAAGCACTATTAAGTAAGGTAGTAATCTGCTCAATATTTGATCTATCTTTCTTCTTCAAAAGACAGATGGGGGACAGGCAAAATCATTCAGTGGTTAAGAACAGCATTCTAATCATCCAAAAGATGAGAGCCACGCAAAGTGGCTCACAACTGCCTACAATTCCAGTTTAAGAGGATCCAATGACATCTGGCCTGTACAGGCACCTTCATTCATATGCACACAGCAACATACAAGTCTATACATGTACAAATAATTGAAAATAAAATATTATAAAAAGATAAAAATAAACTTGCTTTATTTAAAAATAGTAAATTATTTTTAAAAGATTAATAGTCTCTATTAGGTGATACCATATGATCCATTGGTATATATAAAAATGTCTAATGTTCCATTTGTTTTTGTAAAATAACAAGGACAAAAAGATCACAGCCATATGAATGCTTGTAATTTGGGACTGAGGTTACATATTGCACTG
Organism: Bramus lutescens; assembly: GCA_001685075.1. Classification (NCBI taxonomy): domain Eukaryota; kingdom Metazoa; phylum Chordata; class Mammalia; order Rodentia; family Cricetidae; genus Bramus; species Bramus lutescens. The sequence continues at coordinate 12,527 of LOEQ01006719.1, read as the reverse complement.
TGGTTCAATGGTAACCTGACGTTGTGGAATCTGCATACTTGGGACTGAAATAACTGCAAAGCTCAAGCATTTACTCTCAGAATATATGTTTGCAGTTTTCATGTGGTAGAGTAAGTGTATTTACATGTTACCTATTCATTTAAACCTCGTAAAATGGCTGACTGGCTTAAGAAGGTATTTGTTGAAAGACACTAAATATTTAAAAGAAATAAACACTTTCTCTGTTCCTTCAAAAATTAAAGTTGTTTGTAGTAATATTTTATTTGTATTAGAATAAATAAAGCTTGAATGAAGATCAGAGTACAAAGTTAAGCAACTAGAGACCAGGGAGTGGTGGCACACACCTTTAATTCCAGGGCTCAGGAAATGGAGGCAGACAGATCTCTGTGAGATCAAGGCTACCCTGGGCTACATAAGAAATACCAAGAAACAGATCCAGGTGGTAGTTGCTCACACCTTTAATCCCAGTGTTTGGGAGTCATACACCTTTAATCCTAGAACTGGTGAGATGGAGGCAGGAATGATATAGTTGGGCAGAAAGAGGAATATAAAGGGAAAAAGACAGGAACTCTTGGACTGTGGAATCTGAGGTTTGGTGGAGACACAGTGCAGTCTAGGCAGTCTGAGGCTGGAGCCTTCAGTCTGAGCATTGGTAGAGGTAAAAGGTCTTTCTAGTGGCTTGCTGATCTGCTTCACTGGTCTTGCTTTAACCCTATGTCTGCCTCTGGGCTTGGATTACTCAAGACCAACTAGAATTTGTGCCACAGCTGTTATAGCAATTAATGAAGAAAGAAGATCCTAAAAAAGACTATTTGTGGAACATTTGGTACTGTAAACATTAATGCTTGACTTGATCACCAGAAACTATGTGTATGTGTGTATGGGCTTGGGAGGCAGATCACTGAATAAAGTGCTTACTGTATCAGCATGATTACTTAAGTTTGCATCCCCAGTGTCCATGTAAAAGGTTGAGCATAGCCATGTGTGCCTGAGATCCCAGGAGATCAGAAGGGTCTGGAGACTTTACAGGAAAGCAGGTCTAGCCAAATTGGCAATCTTAGTTAAAGTTACCATTCCTATGATGAAATAACATGACTAAAAAGCAAGATGAGGAGAAAAGGGTTTATTTGGTTTACATCTCAGTATCACTGCTCAACACTGAAAGATGTCAAAACAGAAACTGAAACAGGGCAGGAATCTTAAGGCAGGCGCTGATGCAGAAGCCATGGAGGAACACTGATTAAGAGCTTGCTCAGCCTACTTTCTAATAGAACTCAGGTGTCCATGTATGGCACCTCCCATATGGGTTGGGGCCTCCCAATAAATCACCAATCAAGAAAATGTCCTCCAGCCTTATCTACATCTTGATTTTATGAAATTATCTCAACCGAGGATCTAATGACTTAGTCTATGCCAAGTTGGCATAAAACTTGTCAATACAATGAGAGACGCTGCTCAAAAATAAGGTGAAGAGCAATAGATAGGTTCCTAATGTCAATTTCTGACCTCTGCACATAACAAAGGGGAGTGCTCACATGAATTTATACATATACATCCCTCCCCAACAAACACACAAAGCTTCTTATATCTCCACACTTAGTAACCTGAACTGAGAAATTGTACATTTAAAACTTGTATAGAAAGCTACAGAGATTGTGGAATAAAATGGTAAAAGTAAAAATATGCATCAACTTCTGATTCATAAATTAAAATACTTAATGGGGCTGGGGAGATGGGTTAGTGGTTAAGAGCAGTAACTGTTCTTCTAGAGGACCTAGGTTCAATTTCCAGCACTAACACGGCAGAAAACAACTGTTTGAAATTCCAGTTCCAGGAGATTCAACACTCTCACACAGACATATACACAGGCGAAACAACAATATACAGAAAAAATAATAAATTGTTAAAAAAAGGAATACTAAAAAGCCTAGAAATATAGTTGAATTGTAGACTCATTCATGGTGCCTTGCATTGTTATGCAAACACCACTAAGAGAAAGAAAGAACAAAGAAAAAAGAGAGGAAATAAGAGAAATAAAGTCGACCATCATAGGGAAAATAGGTAATATGCTAGCCAAAATACAGCATCACACTTGATGGTAGGGGTTGAAAGGAATGATACACTTCTACTTGGATCTACCCATCTTTTTCAGATACAATAAAAATGAAAACCATTAAAAATTATTTAGAAACAAATTTTCAAATTAATATGCTAAAATATATTAAAATAATGACCTATATTGATGATTCTCCCTATAGAGCTGCATAGAAAAAGAGAATGAAGAAGTCTTTAGTTGTAGAATATAGATAAATGATTTTTAGGAAAGAGAGAGAAAGGGAGATATCAGATACTCTTAACATATTATGGTGTTTATTTGGGGAATGATAAAAATGATCTTGGAGTCTTCCTGGCTACCTTATAGTTATTCTAAACATATANGAATTTTTCCAGGAGCTGGGGAAGGAAAAGACTAAGGCACTGATGCAAGCCAGAGAGAAAACTTCCTGAGAGAGTGAGATCTCCCAGGAAGAAATGTCATACAGTTCTAACAATTTTTCATACCACCTTACAAGAATGAGAACCGAGTGAATGATAGGTCACTAATGGGCAAAACCATACCTTGACAGACTGCTTAGTTTAACTGTGGCTTCTCTGTTTGAACCCAAATTTCATGTCAGGACCCTGAAGATGGACTCTGGGAGGTCAATGAAATTGTTCCTTCTCCAGTGTGACTAAACTTGAGACAAAGGACACACTACTTCATTTTGCTAAACTGTATAAAAGTTATAACACCAGCTACTAATCAAGGGTGACCACAAGTAGAAGGTTTTACTAACGTACATACACCTAAGACTTATGCATTCTATACAGGCTGCCATCCTTATATCTCTTTCAGGTCATGTCCCCAGGTTACACTTTGAACAAGGCAGGAGACCACAAGTCTGGCCACTTGGGCAGATAGGAGATTTATACAGCAAAGATATTATCATCATTTCTTAAATACACCAGTATACTTCTCTTCAAATAGTTTCTACCATGGTTTATCTTGCCCACCTGACAAAATTACACTTTTCCTGATAAAAGTACAAGGGATTTAATGGAAGACAAAGATGTGTGGGATCCTGCACGGCCTCCCTGAGCTGTACTATAGAGGCATGTTGTTTGATTGAGGATGGGCCTAAAGGCTGGTTATAAGTCAGGACTGTCTCCTTTTGTTATAGAAATGCAGCCTATCTGGAGGTCAACCTGGGTGAACAACCATCAGCAAAAACTTTCTCCACAGTCTAAACTTAAATTATGATAAGAAGTTTTAATTCCTACAACTTCCACAAGCTTGGTTAGTACACTATGTATCTTATAAGTATATTGGAGACACTGCTCCCTTAGCTAAATTCAACTTAATATAACTTAATATTTTGTAAGCAAGTTTATAACCAAAGTTTTTAACATCAAATTTATTACTTCAAGTTTCTTCATCAGAATTTTAAAATGAAACCAAGATATGAAGTGTTTAAAACTATTATAGGCATTGTTTACCACTATTCTGCAAGTGTTCAGAACAGAATAAAATACAGACAAGATATCACTGACATAGTTTTAAAGATATTCAAGGTAATGATCAGTTACTGGAGCTTTGAAAAACATGATCCAATGTTTTTCAATGATCAGGAAAATATTACTAAAAGAATTTCCTACCTTTGTGATAAGAATTCGGTAACTATCCAGCATTGCTTGGTTGTCATGGCATTCTGCTAATAGCTGCCATACTTCTGCCCTTAATGCCTCAGGAACACCACTCTTTACCAAAGTGTGTAGCCCTTTCGGCCGGGTACCAAGGTTATTGTGCCTGAGGAAAGAAGAAAATAAATCTTTCACAATCCATGTCCTGAACTGCTACTATTATGGAAAGAATATTTATCAGTTTATTTAAAAGTACAATCCTGGATCAAAAGAAAACTGACTGGAAACACTAAACAAAAGTAGTGCTTAAACCTCAGTGAAATCATTATTTATTCCATGCTATATTTTGAAAAGCCATGTTATACCATCTTTAGGCAAAGGGTTTTTTTCCACCGTATCATTTCTATTTTTTAATGGTTCTATGATAATTACGTATTAACATATGTATTTGGGTTTTGTTCATATCAAAGATGTTACTACATAAAAAAGAACCATTTAAATCCCCTGACATGGTTGTACAGTAACTTGAGTGTGTTGCCAGAGAATGAGTTGAGATACTGAAGCCTTTCAGACCTTGACAGTATCCACATCTTTATAGGCAGACTAAGCCTGGCCAAATGCAAAACGTGGGTCCTATTATTACAGGAATGAAAAGGCAAATTCAGTTTCTTACAGTCCCCACATCTCAACCCAAGGATGGCCTGGGAAGCTGCATGTCTTGTTCACCTAATTTCGAACACTTTGTTTCAGTTTAAACTTAAGCACAAAGGGACCATCTAGATTCAAAATACCCAAGGTGAACCTTAATTTAAGAAGAGATCCTGTCAGTTCTAAATTTGTCTTGCTGGCCTCTTTGAACTACAAGCACTCCCTAAAATGAGGACTTAATTCTTTCCTACAAACACCAAAACTTACAAAAGTACATCTTGCTAGAGGGACTTCTTATGCTATCGGTCTTATCCTTTTATCTAGAGCTGTTTAGAATCAGAGCAAAGTCAAGCATCTGTTGTCTAAAGTCAATGATCACATAGTAGCTATGCTATCAAGCTCAACAGCCAGCTGGTCAAAAAACTGAATACAGTGCCAGTATCATGAATCCAAGTCCATTCTTCACCGCATTCCTAACCTAAGAGGTATAGTTCAGGCTTTTTGTGCTCAGACATTTCTCATTTGATGCTCACTATGTCAAAAAGCTCACCCTGATGCAACCACCCAATTCCAAAATTTGATAATGTATCCCAAGTTGAACTAACACACCAGGCTCTAATCTCAAGTTTTAAAACTGAAAAGTCATGGAATCCATATGTCTATTTTACATAATTGGTATCCCACATACTTCTCCAAATTATGCACACTCTTCTATCACCAGCCCAGACCCAAATTTTGGCATCTTCTTCTGAAAATGTGTTCAAAAGGCTTCCCCCCATATATTGTCATAATCTACATACTTTGGAGAAAATCATAATGTTCCAAAGTTACATAATAAGTTAAAGTAAATTTATCACATCAGGATTTTGTGTAAATCACCACATTTATGGTCAATCTGCTTTCATTCAGCTAACTGTTTTTGGGGAGAGGATTGGGACAATTAGAGAAGAGAATCTGGTAAAATTGGTGGACTCAAATAAAAATGAAGTAAAAAGAGAACATAAAAGAATTAACATTATTAAAAAAGATACTTATGCCTGCTAAGGGACAGAATTCAAAATAGTATAAAGGCATTATGTTCTATACAAACTATTTTAACCTACTTTCAAACATACATATGAAATAAATTTGGAAGAACATATGTAATGCATATATTTAAGTATGTAATAAAATGAAGAAACTCCTTTAATTTTTAATTTTCATATTCTTTTAAATTAATTGCAAAGATGCTAAATTCTGGTGTAAATATTAATTACATAAATAATCATTTGTACAATTGTACTCATGCATATTATGTATATAATTATAAAATATAATTAAAATTAGCTTTAATTAGTTAAAGCACGTTTATATATTTAAATAAAATTAATTTTAATTAGCAGGGGACAAACATGTTTAATGCATTCCACAAAATATGACACAAAGAAAAGTACTAATTATGCTTGAGAAGAAGAACTGAATAAACTATTTGATGCCTGGAACTTCCTAGAAGCTCTTTTTTTCATTATCCAACTGAATCTGAGACCACTTCAAAATATGCCATAAGAGAACTAGGATTATTTACAAAATTATGTCTTTCCTAATTCAATGTATGACACTGATTATACTTTTGTATCAAAAAAGGTATAGTTTGAATTAAGTTGAATTCATGGATTCTATAGGTAAAAAACTAAGCTAATTAAAAGCAACAGTTTGAGTCCAAAAATGTCTAAGTACATTTCCTTGAAGCTGAAGGAAATACTGTAAATTACTAATCATATAGTATATAAAGTTACAGAAGAGGGATTCAAAGTAATTAGATAAGCAAACCATTATCTCTAATAATTCAAAACGGTACCTGCAAGTAAACTCACGCTTGACTGGTTTCTCAAGAAAGCCCTCTAAAGTCTCTGAGTGATGATTCAGCAGTGTGATTTTTCAGAAGTCCTGAATACTCACTATCTGCTTCTTCCCCACATTCATTTTCCAATTCGGTTCAGCAGGGCTGCTCTGTCCCTTACCAACATCTTCCCATGTCACTAAGCTCAATAGGTATTTGCAAGCCCTCCAGTGTTGACTATTCATTTTCTTGACCTTTCACTGTTTCCCTAGAAATCAATGATAAAACTTCCCGTCTTATCCACCAATGATTGCCTTTCTACTCTGTCACCAGTAATATAATTCTGTTGCTGTCTTGTTTACATGCTTTATTACTCCATGTCTTCGGGGTACCTGGGGTTCAACAGCACTCTAAATTCAGTCATGCCCTCAGTCTTCTCTCAAAATCTGATTGTTTTCCAAGATTACCTCAACTTCATTGATTACCACCATAATCTGTCCACACTAAAAGTCTAGTTGGTACTGTTGATAACACTCCATCCCACAGCTCATCCCTAACCCATTATCACACCTAACAAATCGTACTTTCTTACCCTCTAACAAGCCCCTGAATTTACTATCATCACCAATTTTCTCTACTCTATACTTCTGCAACAGCCTCCTAATATACATTCATTCTTTACAATAATTCTAGCATTGTAGGCAAAATGAAAAAAAAACAATAAGCTTAATTAAACAATCTGTTAGAATAGGCTCTGTATAATGATTTACCCAGAATTTTGAAACTTGAGGTCATACATATAAACATACTCATTTATACATATGGATACACATATCTATTAAGGTTACTAGTCGACAGTCCCAAAAAACATTTCTGCTGTATTAAATAATTCAATTCAATCAACATTCTACTGCTACCTGATCCTCAGGCATTTGTTTGGTGAGGTAAAATAAAAAACTTTTTTCTCTGCCAATAAAACTCTAGACATTCTTTATCTTACAGGCTGATATTTCGAGAAAACTGGGTCCCTTATAATATTATAAATTAACAATCTTACTTTGCTGGTTTCCACAGAACAAAGCTGCAATTAAAACTATCTAAACATATACTTACTTAAGAGATAATTACTTATGGATATTTAGATAATTAGTAATGGATATATTACCACTAATTACAAATGGAGATATATATATGTAAAGTTTAAATAAATTAGTTTTTAAAAAAATTTTATCTTTTGGTTGTAAGCCTAGCCTTTAATGGCTAAGCCATCTCTGACTCCTCATGGGAGGCCTGACCCTTTCTGAGGAGTGGATGGGGGTTAGGTGGGGGAAGCTGGAGGGGAAGAATGGGAAGAAAGAGGAAGGGGGAAATGTGGTTGGTATGTAAGATTAAAAAAAAACATTTGGATAAAATAACATAAAAAAACCATTTTATCACTAATGTGCAAGTAGGATGTGCGCACAAGTGAAATAGAACAATTTTGTAGAGTGGATTCTTTCCTTCCTTCTGCTGAACCATATGGATTCAGCCGACCAAATTCATGTCCTCAGGCTTAGACGGCAAGCACCTTTACCTGCTGAGCCATCTCACTGACACAAAAGAAATTTATTAAACTAACCAATGCTTTCAATATTTCTGGTAAAAAAAAAAAAGACAACATATAGCCATTGTTCGGATGGGACACTAAGAATAGCCATCAGGAACAGACAACTAACCATAGCATGTGCTGAGTCTGCCCTATAATCAAGATAGATATCTAATACAATAACATAGAATTAGCATATAAACCAAATATATACTAGCTACACCAATAATCATTTTCAAATTTGGTTTTGTTTGTTTTAGTGGCGCTGGGGATTACACATGCTAAGTAATACTCTAAAACTAATCCAAAGCCCTAATCCTTATAACAAATATGTATACACACACACACACACACACACACACACACACACACACCTAGAATTTAGGAGAATGCCAAAACAGTAGCTTGGCACAGTTTTTAAAATTCTCATAAAGGTAAAAATTAAACTGAAATACCAAGACAGATATCAATAAGTAAAATTTGGAATTTCTACTCCCCACACTAGAAGGTCCTAAATATGCAGAAGGTGCATACAAAATATAAGAAACTGGCACGGTGTTGGCCTAACACACACAAAATCCAAAACAGAGCTCAAAAGAGAAAAAAAAGAAAAGAGGGAGGAGAGAGAAGAACAAAGAAGAGGTAAGAGAAATAGGAGGAAAAAGAGGAGGAAAGAAATCAAGAAAATGGGTAAATTAAAGTCATTAATAAGATGAAAAATATATATTTCTATTGGATTTTCTTGTGGTTTTGCTGAAATTTTGATGCAACAATTTCAAAAAAGGAACACATTAATATGAAAACTAAGAAAGCTATGTATGTTTACACTTAGTGATTTTTAATCTTCCAAGTTTCCACTCAGCTTATATTTCATATTCCTGGCAATGTGCAAGACCTCAGTTAGGTTAAGAACACATTTTATACCAAGTATGGTGATATACACTAGAATCTAGAACTTAGGAAACTGGGGCAGGAGAAACAAAAGCTCAAGGATAGCCTTGGCTACCCTAAGACCTAGACTCTAAAAATAAAAAGGGAAGGAGAAAAAGTGGTTTTCCAAAAACCATAAACTATAGAACTCTATGCAAAACATTATTTATCTTGGTAAATTTTTTTTCAAAAATCATGTGAACCTATTAATTCCAAGACTTTAAACATTTCTAAACCTAGCCGGGTAGTGGTGGTGCATGCCTTTAATCCCAGCACTCTGGAGGCAGAGGCAAGAGGATCTCTGTGAGTTCAAGGCCAGCCTGGTCTACAAGAGCTAGTTCCAGTACAGGCACCAAAGCTATAGAGAAACCTTGTCTCAGGGGAAAAAAAATTCTAAACCTAAAATAGAAGAATATTAAACACAGAAATTCTGAGCATGATTATCTTTAGATTGCCAATCTTCTATAACAGTAACAATTTCCTAGGAAAATTCTAGGCTTTTTATGTCTCTGCTATGACAGAGGTTCAATAATAAATTCAAATGAAATAAAAGATATGAAATTTTAAAAATGTAGCAAGCTTTTTAAAAGGATAAAATCAGTTAGTTGTCTTAGTTCCTCAATAGTTCTCTTGGGTTCTTCTGAGAAATTTCTTTAATTCTAAAAGATGTCATTAATAAAATATTGATATTAATGTTTATCGATATCTAAAGTAATATTAATTAAGTATAAGTCATACATATATTGTTTTACTTTTTAAAAAATATATGTATATTGAATTTCAGCTGAGAAATCTTCTCAATTCTATCTCAGAAATCTAATTTAAAAATTGTTCTCCATATACGAGGTTCATCAGTTAGTAAGGACCTGATCAATGAATACAATTAAGCAACACCTTTATTTTGTTCCTACACCCAAGTTACTGTAGCAAAAACAGTAAAAGCATCACCACATATAGTGATACCTACCCGTAGCTCAGCACTTGGAGCACTAAAATTGGCATACAAACATAAACACTGTCTCAACTTTTTAAAATTGTTTTTTAAATGAAGGTAATACTCAAGAGTGGAATGTTTGCCTGTATTTAACCATCACTGCCAAAAAAATTATAGGCAAAAGTAAATATTTACAATACCAATAAGAAAATCTGAAAAGAATGTGTAGGTGTTTTCTTGATTTCAGTGACTACTAGAGCTGGATGGGTGGAAATATGATTACTTATTGTCATTTTTCTAATTTGTATATATTCAAACTTTCCACTGTGTCTATAATATTTGCAATAAATCATGTTTTAAATAAACACTGATTGGCCAGGCATGAAGTATAGGCGGGAAAACCAGACAGGAAGTAGAAATG
>LOEQ01006718.1:90589-104710 GCA_001685075.1 Bramus lutescens | reverse complement strand
AAGAAAGAAAGAAAGAAAGAAAGAAAGAAAGAAAGAAAGAAAGAAAAAGTTAAGGAAAGACAAAGGAGCTGATTACAGAATAGAAGAGATCAAACTAATAAACAAATGGAGTGCAGAATATAGACAAGGTCCTATAGCAAACGAAAAAATGATAGTGGTAAAACTCATGAAGCCTGGGTAAGCTCTTTAACTGTGGTTCAAGTCCTGCTCCTGGTAACTGTTCCGTTGTTATACAAGATGGTAAAGGACCAGGTAAGGATGTGAAGAGCTGTGTTACTGCTTTTTTCACGTTCCAGAAGTTTAAAATAAGCTCTGATTTCTTTTAAAAATTTAAAAACTTGTGTGAACATACTTAAAAATTTAAAGATTTTATTGTAGGAAAAAAACAAAATTATACTGAAATAAAATGACTTGACAAGTATCTGCCTGGAGAAGACAATTCTCAATCTATGCCCAGGTCACTAACTCTTACCCTAATATAGTTCTTTAACACAGTTTTATGTTTGCTGTTTTTTTACTTTTACAAAAAATTAGAATAGAAAAAAATGGGTACAGGATTTGCTAGGTATATATTCGACCACTAAGCTACATTCCCAGTCCAAAAACATTAAAGAAAAAGACTCAAATGAAACTTTAAAATAAAGTTTTAAAGTACTTTCCAACACTAAACAGCGTCGGAATCTGAAGAGCCGCAGCTACGGAGGGCATGTCACTGCTGAAGGAGTGTAAACGTTCTGGAGCTCAGAACTCTGAACTGGTGACATGCTCCACTGCCCCAGCTAGCCTAGCTCTCCAAGACAAACTGGCGAAATCAAGGGGTTTTGACAGCTGTTAGAGACTTCCTCTTTGTCATTCATGCTCTGAGTGCTGTGAAATCAGAACATGGAACCAAAACAAAGAAAACACTTGAACAATGTTACAGAGATCAGTGTCTTTATGCCACTCTCTCCACTCCTCTTTGATTTTTAACAAAGCAGTAAAAATATTTGCTTCTATAGAAAAATGGCAAAAACAAAAGTCATCTGGAAACACACTGCCATCAACTTTAACATACAACACAATTGGTTCTCTGCCAACAACCTTCATTTTGAAATTCTAAATACGCCACAGGGCTCTTTCATAATTCTTCCCCCAACAATGAAAACAACTTTACTGGGGGTGAAAATAGAAAGTGATTTAGAAGAAATACCAGGATAAATGGGAAATGGAGCTCTTTCTCTCCAAAGGCCCTGGTGGTGCCTGACAGCACAGCAGAGTGAAGGGGAAGGAAGCCCACACTGTCACCTACCCAGCAGCTCAATAAAAGGCTGGCAATGAAGGATGGTTTTACATTCTAGGTAAAGGTCATTCCTTTACTCAGAAGGGTGAATAATTATGGTGTGTGAATTGTATCTCATTTGAAAGCCTACTTTAAAACTAAATTCTATATCTTAATATTAGTCAAAATACTTCTCAGAGTTCTTTTCTGATGAATACTAGATTTGTTTAAGACTAATATCTAATTTATATGTCCAAATATTGAGGAAGTCTAAGATCATAATACCTTAATGATTCAAGAAGAATGTACTTTAGATTCAAGTTCTTTCCCCACAAAATTCTACATTCTAAAAGTATAATCCAGAGAGACACTTTATAGAAAGAAACTGCTCTAACTACATGAGTAAGTGAACTCTCAAGAGGAACTTCTTGTGATATAGAATCCATCAACTTTGCAGGACATAGTGTCACTAGCCTTTAATCCCAGCACACAAGGGGCAGGGACAGGCAAATTTCTGAGTTCAAGGCCAGCCTGGTCTACAGAGCACTGTTCTAGAACAGCTAGGGATACACACACAGAGAGAGAGAGAGAGAAGACAAGGAAACCAAAAAGCAGAATACAGATTTTCAGGTCTAATTTCAATGATAACATCCATATGAAATTTAACTGCTCCAAATTAGAAGCAGACAAAGTATCACTCACAGTCTCACCTGGCTCTGCCATCTGGGACTTCTGTATCAGAACATCTCTTATTTTCTCCACCCACAGGTAAAGAATACTTTCACCAATATTCTGTCTAAACAAAATTCAGGGATAATGTTCATTATTTCAAAAACATATCTCAAATTCAAAATATCTATTTACAATTATAAACCCAAGATATTATAATAAAAATCTAACCATGTCTTTCCAAATACATAAAGTTTATCAACATTTATGTCTGAGTAACATAATGCTGATATATTGTGTATATAAGCATTAAAGATTCCAAATGGCTCCAAAATTAATACACCTTACTTAAAACTAAATTAAGGAGAACATTCAAGGAAAGGAGTGTCTAAATCTGAATTACACAAATGAGACAGGTATAGACATGATTTGTTCCGATCCATGAGTGGTTTTAGGATTTATATCCAATCACCACTAGCTTTTCTTAACTCGGAACAATTCAATCTACTTGTTTGACACACAAATCCTTCAACAAGACGTATACAGAATATATTGGGATTCTCTCAGGAATTTAGTTTAAGATACCTAAACCACATGGAACTCAACAGCTTTATATCCATAATATGTTTTTTGACAAACTAGTCTATTGCATAATTGATTCATTTTGGTTTCAAATGTGTGGCTGCCTCAAATAATTAAATTCATCTCAAATCACTGAGAAAAAGAATAGGTTTTGAGCTTTGAAGTTAAATGATAGGACATCAATAAAATAAAGACCAAGTATCTTATTTTTAGGCAGTGATGCTAACTATGTTAGCTTTCAGTGTGTTTAAAGAAATGCCCAAACTATGTCATAACAGCACCTTAGTACTTTCCTTCAAAACCCCTCAAAATTATTATCCTCATTAGGAGCCACCACAGGAAACTTTCAAAACAAGCCCTTTTCCAGACCATCCAACCCAGCCATCTGCTTGGTGCCTAGCTTCTGGCATTAAAATGGTCTTTGCTGCACCCCTTTGCAAGCTTTATTTGTAATGAGAACAGACAGCAACCGGAGAGGTTTGTAAAGACAGAGAACTTCTTTAAACGGTATTCGCTTCTCTCTTCTGTGGACAGTGCAAGATCAAATGGATTAAGTGTACACCAAGTCCCAAGGACACTATACACAATAACATAGCTGATACTCAGAACTCTCCAGAGATCAGTTAGCTTGTCCGCCAATTGAGAAGGCATGAGCTGAAATAAGAACTTAGAACCAAGGTTCAAAGCTCAAGTCAACTACATTTTGCTCCCCTATCAAACAGCTAATGATAAAGACACATCAACAGTCTATGGGATGAATTTGTATAAAACCCACAGGCACATACTGCTGAAGGTTTGTCTGTTCTGGGTGAATCTTCAAACTACAAGGCTTAGAAGAAACACAAGACTCAATGACCTTGGTGCATTGGGAGCCCTCCCTGCATTAGAGCCTCCAGTATACAGGCTACATTGTATGAGGTTCTGGGGCTAGGGTAGGGAGCAGGATAATGTCAGCCCTTTCTTAGTGCTGGTAACCATTTTCTGTACAAAATCACAGCTTTGTATAAAGAATCTATCTCCCACTCTTATGCTACTGAATTCCTCATCACCATCACCCTAGTAATACCCACTATACATAGTAAGTGCCAAAATACTTATTATCACAGTTAACACTCACTAGTCTCTTTGAAACTTGAAAATCATCCCTTTGTAAATATAACTCACATTCAAATTTTATTCCTTAAGACAAGGTCTTAATGTGTGCAGCCCAAACTAGTCTGTATGTCTACTCACAATGGAGTCGAGGCTACCTGGAATCCATGCTCTTCCTATCTGTTTCTGTACTGGGCTCACAGACTAGGGTCACCACATCGGACTCCTCATTCAGCATTTGAAAAAAAAATACCTTGGAAGAATTTCTACAATTAGTAATTTCCCACAAGAACAGAGGAAACTCAACCTTCACTTCAGATGTCTCCTCCTCGCAGGGCTCCCCAGGAAGGCACAGCGAGAGCATGTCTACGGAGCTGCACAGCTGCTCCGTCCGTGCGCTGGCATTTAGTAAGACTGCTGCCTGAGAAGCCAGCACAGAGGCACACTGGGTATGAGGCTATCTGGGCCAAGCAGAAATCATTCTCTACCACAGACCCCCAAAAGTCTACCAATAAAGTACAGAAATATTTGTATTAGAAGAATTACACTATATTTGTCTCCTCCTGCAACAAGAATCTACTTCTATCTTTTAACTAGCCACTAGGAGTTAGTGTGACTTATTTAAAAAAAAAAAAAACTGGTATTCAAACTTTTGCCATTCATTGCTGCAATGAAAGTTTTTATAGAATAAGAAGCTGATTAAATTGAACAAAGCTGAAAGCCTTGTCTACTAAGCCCCTGCATCTTCCTTTTTGTTTATGCTCTCTAGCTCATAGTAGGAAATTCTGCTTTCCTACACACTTGCTTCTTCAGAGGTCCAAAGCAACAGGGCTGATCAACAACAGATGAGAATCTCCAAAACTGTGACCTGAAATAAACCTATTCTCTGTAAATTAGCACAAGAGTTTCATTTAAATGGTGCACAGCTAACAAACTAATACTGTGTGCAAAATAAAGCATATTACATGGATATCACTTAATCCTTACAATGGTACCATCCTCATCCTATCAGTATAAAAATAAACACAAGGAAGCATGCTATTGAAAAGCTAATTCCAGAAGCTTGACCAAAACAGCCTAAACATAACCCAACAGGCTGCTAATATTATGCAGGTACACATTCATCCGTGTGTGTGTGTGTGTGTGTGTGTGTGTGTGTGTGTGTTTGTTACTGGGGATCAAATCCACTACCTCATAATTCTTTCCCTCAACACTGAAAACAACTTTACTGGGGGTGAAAATAGAAAGTGATTTAGAAGAAATACCAGGATAAATGGGAAATGGAGCTCTTTCTCTCCAAAGGCCCTGGTGGTGCCTGACAGCACAGCAGAGTGAAGGGGAAGGAAGCCCACACTGTCACCTACCCAGCAGCTCAATAAAAGGCTGGCAATGAAGGATGGTTTTACATTCTAGGTAAAGGTNTGAAAACAACTTTACTGGGGGTGAAAATAGAAAGTGATTTAGAAGAAATACCAGGATAAATGGGAAATGGAGCTCTTTCTCTCCAAAGGCCCTGGTGGTGCCTGACAGCACAGCAGAGTGAAGGGGAAGGAAGCCCACACTGTCACCTACCCAGCAGCTCAATAAAAGGCTGGCAATGAAGGATGGTTTTACATTCTAGGTAAAGGTTACTCCTTTACTCAGAAGGGTGAATAATTATGGTATGTGAACTGTATCTCTGAACTTGTCTTCAGAAGCCAAATAAGTATTGTTACATCTTCCAACTTTAAATATTACCATATTTTTCTATCAAATGCACATGTGAAGTTATGTAATTAACCTTTTAGTTTGCTTAATGTGAATATTTTTGTTAATAAAAGAGCCTAACAAAAGATTCAGGAAAAGTATGAGCAGATCTTACAAGAAAAGCCCAGAGCAGAAATCAGTAGCAGAATGTTTGTGAAAAGCTACCTGTCACTTACTTACATATATATTTCCTCAAGGCTGTTTGACAAGTCTGCACGTTCTTGCCCTTTCAACCAAGGAGCACTAAGATTGAATAAAACACAGAATAAAAAATCCAAGAATTAGATGAGTATTTGAAATATTCATTAATGTGTTTTTTAGATCTATACAAAATTAAAACATTTTCATTGACCTTAATTCACTTAATCTGCTCAAGAAACCATAGCAAAATCCACACTAAAATTACTGAATTTTAATGACTTAAAAAAAAAAACAGAAGTTGAGTTCCTAGGGTACCACAAACCTGCCCAAATTTGTATCAGTGGCAGAACCTGTCAAGAATTTAACATTCCAGATTTGGAATGTTTGTCACAGTGCCAGGAGTTACCATTATTTTAGCTGCAAAAGCTAGACTAATAGGTAACTCTTAAAAATGAGTCCAACAAGTAAGCAAGCTGTCGTGTGATTGTAAAAATGCTTTTTTCTGAAAAGATAGTTAGGAGCATTTTCTATCATTTGCAATTAGATAAAAAATGCAGAACTATTTTTATTAGTTTTATTAGCATAGTTTTGAAATACACGCAAAAATAACACTTGTAGATACAACTTTTCATAGCCAATTTATGCAACTGTGTTCCCATGACTTTTCTAAACTATGGCATTAAAGGTGACGTAGGTTACAAGTCACAGCATCAACAGATCAGGACCCTGCGGATGAAACTGGGATGACTAAAAGGTGGCTCTTCAACAGCAGCAGAGGGAGAAAGCACGTGGAGCACCTGGAGCACCCTGGATCATTTCAAGAAGGCTGGCAGTGTGAAGTTAATCCAAGACTTGGGTTAGGAAGCTGAACAACAAGGAAGGCTTTTCTCCCTATCTCTAAACACAGTCCTGCAGCTTCCTGACCGCTCTGAACGCAGACTCTCTTTTATACTAAGTAGCATGTATCAATGTGTTTTACATCATTCTGTAAAATGCTCTATACTAACTTAGATGTTTCTACTGTTCATTTTAAACAAAGCATTTTGTATAAACACAATGACTGTGTACAAACTATCTTTGACAGTAAAATATTTCAAGAATAAAGGTAAAAATGTAGCTTACTTCAGCTGATAAATGGGTGGTGCTGTACCTGGGTATTCACTCGGTAAATTCACCTACAAGGAAGTTTTAGAACAAATTTGCTTACACTGATCACAGCTGAAAAGCAACTACATTTATAATGTCAGTCAATGAACAAGTTTCTAATTTGTCTAGATAGAAGACAAACCATTGGTTTATATACTATTCATGGTTCTACAAAAATATATTGTTAGAGAGGCTCTTTATGTTTTTAGAAGCTAATTCTTGGCAGAGAAACTATAAAAGAATGAAAGTTAAGAATAAGGCTAAGGGGGCTGGAGAGATGATTCAGTGATTAAGAGCACCAGCCACTCTTCTAGAGGACCCTGGTTCAATTCCCAGCACCCACATGACAGCTCACAACTGTCTGTAACTCCAGTTCCAAGGTATCTGACACCCTCACACAGACAGACATGTGGGCAAAACACCAATGCACATAAATAAATAGGAATCATTTTTTAAAATTAAAAAAATAGAAGCTTAAGAAGAACAGAGATGACAAAGAAACAGATACAGGGCCACAATATACCCTGACTCCAATGCATTTTTCATATTTTTCATTATCCAAGTAAAACTAAAGAACCCTATAAAATACCATTAAAGATAGTCTATGAAAAACACATGTCTTTTAAAATCAATATTATGGAAACAAACACTGGAAAATCCACAATTCGGCATTCTTTACACAAAAATATCACAGTTGTAGAATACATGCTAATACAGAAAGTCACGATTAATCTTTTAGTCTAAGTACAAATGAATTTCAATAACAAGTATCATTCCATGAATTTTCATTCATAACCTAGTCTTCCTTTTAAATATTGGCCACCTTTTCTGATCTAAACCTTCTGTTACTGATTAGAGTAACAAAAGGAAGTATAACTCAAGTCTAAAAATAGATTAACAGATTTAATAATTAGAAAAATAAAGACAAGATTGCAACAAGCAAAAAAAAAAAAAAGCATGACCTGAGGGTAACCTGAGACTTAAATATCTATGTTTGTATAATCATGACAATAATCAGCAAAAGCAATCCAGAAAGAAATCCATGCTGCAATAATCATAAAGAGACACATGGCATCAGCTATATATTAAAAACTGTTGACTAGAAAACGGCTATAAAGAAGAAAAAAATACCTGTAAGCAAACTGTCCATTTGGGATCATCTATGTTATCGCTGATTCTAATACAAAATATTTTGGCAGAATCATCAATGACACACCACTCCTCGCCATAAATGGCTGCCATTGCTTCAATTTCCTCCTTCTGAAAGTTGATTTTAAAAAGTCAACAAATGAACATACACAGATAAACCTATTCTCACTACCTTTTATGGCATTAACAATTAACATAAGAGGAGTCTTACGAGGCCAAATGTTCTAAGCATGTTCTGCTGTCTGGTTTTTTGATACTATTGCTATGACTACAGCCAGCTTGTTAGATTTGTTGTTGTTTTTAATTTGGGAACAGGACTCAGTAGGGTTTGGTTTTGTTGTTGTTGTTTGTTTGTTTTGCTAACTACCTCAAAGAGCTGAAGAATTTCGGGGTTAAAACGTAATGACAGTCATGTATGGTGGCGCACACCTTTAATCCCAGCACTCTGGAGGCAGAGGCAGGTAGATCTCTTTGAGTACCAAGCCAGCACGGTTGACACCGTGAGCTCCAAGCCAGCCACAGCTACACAGAGTGACACTGTCTCAAAATCAACGACATAATGAATAGGCCTAAAGTTGGAATTATGGGAGGCAGCTAATGGCTGACGAGTCCCGGGCTCACAGGCTGCGGTGGAGAGGACACACAGCCCCCTAGAGGCAAGACCAGCTGTGCCTGGACTGCTATTCCCTNTGCCTCTGGTCGTTCCCTACGTCCCCCTCGGCCATGGGGTCCCTGAGAGCAACCACACTAGCACCAACAACAACTGCCCAGGTCCGGAGAAAAAGTACAGGTAGCGGCCACCGCACAGACCTACGGTGCGCCGGAACTGAAAGTCCAGCGCCGCCTATTCAAACATCTGCTTCCGGGTCGCCAGCCCGCCGTGGACAGGGCCCCCAGGCTGCTGGAGTTAGCCAATTGTCTTGCGCATGCGCATTCTTTTCGTGTATCCTGTGAGTCATCCAGGGGACGCTTTCTTGTGCAAGCTCCTGCTGGGCGCCTCCCGGGCTCTTTCGCCCAGAGAGTCGGGGCATGGGGTCTTGTGTACCTCCCACAGAAGCCTCAGCACCATCAGGAGCCTGTGGGAGAGTTTGGGGATCCGAGTTTACCTCCTTGAACTCTCTGCCAGGCGTCTCCCGGGCTCTTTCTCCGAGAGAGTCACAAGTGTCGCGGGCATGGGGTCTTGTGTACCACCCACAGAAACCTCAGCACCATCAGAGCCTGTGGGAGAGTTTGGGGACTCAAGTTTACCAGCTTGTACTCTCATAGTCCTTTCAGGGCAGAGTTTTCGTTCGGTTCTGTTTTTTAAGAAAATGTTCAAAAGTACATCAGTTTTGGCAAACATTTACAAAAAGAATTAGAGCTGGTGTGGGTATATATTTTGGAAAATGTGAGGAGCTTTATTTTTTCACTTTTGTCTTGTGATACAACATTGTGTCTGAGAATGATTTCCATGTGAGACACCCAATTAGCGTAGAGCTAGATCACTGATTCATTGTGCAAAGGATGGCATGCTTGGTGTCATTTCTATCTAAAGTTGCATTTTAGAGCATGGGTAATTTGTTCTTCACGGGCATTCAGTCCAGACGTTTCTTCTCTTTACAAAATGTTTTGTCTCCTGCCACCTCTTTTTCCATACAAGTATCCAAAACCCTGTGTCTTTTCTCTCTTCCCTCATCAGTAATTACGGTAGTTTTCAAGCGCCCCCCCCCCTTAAACTTTCCTTGGGCTTGCACTGGTAGAGTACCTAGAGTTGCTATGGGAACCAGTGTTTATAAAGCTCTTACTGCACTTAACATTAGAATGCAAAACCAAATGCCAAGCACTTCTTTTAAGAAACTGAAGGGTAGGTGCTAGGGCCCTTTCTCCCAACACTCAGGAGGCAGAGATGGAATCTCTGAGTTTAAGGCCAGCCTGGTCTACATCATGAGTTCTAGGCTAGACAAAGCTATATATAGTGAAACAGAATCAAGACAGCTTTAAAAATGGACCAGAGATAGTTCCTGTTTTGTTATCAGCATAAGACTTGTGGGGTTAGCTATCATTAAAAGTTTCCCCTTTAAGCTGAGCTCTCCTGGAGCTCTTCATAACTATGTCTTATAACAGCCATTGCATAAAATACTGTTTTTCAACAGCCATGGAACCATTTCTTCATCAAACTGTTGTGTGAATACAAATTAGAATGTTCTAGTTCAAATAGTGATGGGCCTCACTGAAATCCTGACAGGGACCCTTACCTCCTCAAGTACTTGAAAACCAACACATAGAGAATTGAGGTGTTAGTTCAATGATAGAGCATTTGCCTTGTATGCAAAAAGCTGTTGAGTTAGATCTTCAGTGTGTGTGTGCCACACACACATGCAAAAAATAGTCTTGACCTTCTAAATAAAATATTGAATGTTGGGCTGGAGAGGTGGCTCAGAGGTTAAGCACACTGGCTACTCTTCCAGAGGTCCTGAGTTCAATTCCCAGCACCACATAATGGCTCATAACCATCTGTAATGAGATCTGGTGCCCTCTCCTGGCATGGAGGTGTACATATTCTATACATAATAAATCTTTTTTTAAAATTATATGCATATATATGTATATATACGTGTATATATATATATATCATGTCAGAGTATCATCCAAGCAACCCAGTTCATCTGTATGTTATACCAGACTCCCTATCAGTTCCCACTTCCTGACAGGTGTAATCTTTAAATCTTTTCTTGAACTCAGATTGTAAATAAAAATGACCCTTTGTGCCAAAAGGAACAGGAAAATGCAAAACATTCAAACAAAACCTTCCCCATTTTTCAGACCTGCTTAAGCATGTGACCAACACAAAGAACCCCAAAATAAACCACTAAACGGGAATACACAGCACTTTGAGAAGGAAAGAGTTACAAAAGTAGTAAATGTAGCAGACAACCCACCTTCTGAAGATTACTCAGGGAAAGTCTGTAAATAATCAGAGGGGGGGTGACGACTGCTCACTGTGAACTTTGAGCACAAGCCTAAGCAGATGCTTGGGAGGCTCTCAAACCAGTCCTGGACACAGCAAGGAACTGTAGGCTTGTGCCCACTGATTCTACACCCACTCACTCAAATGATTAGACGGTCTCCCATAGAAGGCCAGGCTGAGAAGCTCACTCCCAATCTTAGTCTTCTAACCTCTCCAATTCAATACTTGGCCACCCTGAAAACCTTAAGCAATGCTTAAGCTTGAATCTTGAAGGATACCACATTCCTATGCTTTATTTCTCACCTCTATAACCAGGTGACAAGTTCTGATGACTCTTAGTCACTAGCATGGCTCATGCTGACTCATTATCCTACCTTCCTAGCATCTGCTGCCATCTGGACCTCCTTTAAGTAATCCTGCTCACTTCTGCCAGAGTAATCATCCAAAATGTTGTCATGATCATGACTTTGTCACCTGGAGACCCTTTGCTATGCCTGCCTTTCATGACCATGTTTGAACACCTTAACTCACAAGGTACATTCCTAGACACTCGTCTAGTTTATCTCCCATAGCTTCAGCTACAACCACTTCATCTGTTTATTTAAGCTATTGGAAGAACCCTGTGCTTTCAGAAAAACAAATTCCATTATTTTACACAATAGGCACTTAAAGGAAGTTGAATCACGATATGACTAGACTGAAGGAAAGGTGATCTGTTTAAAGATAAATCGATAGCCATGTGGTTAAAATGACAATGCAGAAGTCCCAGAATGCACATGGCCAACACCCTCAGGACTAGCACCTAGTCAGACAAAGACAATGACTGGCTACACCTGAATGTCTCTGCTGGAAGGACTTTGGCGTCTAGCATTGATAGGAGTAGCTTGAAGCTTTTTACTTAAGAAAAACCATATACTATCTTAAAAAGAGGAAGAAGAGCTGAGATCACAGAAGGACAAAGCCTTCTTGGCATCAAAAAATTTCTGAGATTTAGTCTATCATCATCATGGCAGCTCGTTTGGCAGCTCACGGGCAGACTTGGTGCACGAGAAGTAGCTGAGAGTTCTACATCCAGATCTGCAGGTGGCAGAGCAAGAGAACACTTGGCTTGGGCTTTTAAAACATCAAAGCCCAGTGGCCTCAGCGACACACTGCCTCCAACAGGGCCACACCTCCTAATCCTTCTCAAGTAGTGCTACACCCTGATGACTAGCATTCAAATATATGAGACTGTAAGAGGCTGTTCTTAACCAAACCACCACATTCCACTAACCCCCATGGGCTTATAGTCATACCATAATGCAAAAATGCATTCAATCTAACTTCAAAAGTTCTCATAGTCTATTACAGCCTCAACACTGTTTAAAGTCCAACGTCTCTTCTAAGACTCACAGCGATCTATTAACTATAACCCACTTAAAATATAAAAATCAAAAACCATATCATGTATTTTCAGCATACAATGGCACAGTATATGCATTACCATTCCAAAACATAAGGAAGGGAGCAAATGCTATTAATTGCTGAGCTAGTTCTCCAGTCCTTCCATGTCTCTTTTATTTAAAGTAAAGTCTAGAGACCAATAGTATCTCATCTAAGAAAGCTCAACCTTGTTTCGGTGCAGGTGAGACTTCTTTGATTGGGGGAACTGGGGTTTAGGCCTTGCTGAACTCCCCTGAGAATTCACATAACTTTCATCTGTTTTGTTTACTCCTCATAAACCACTGTCATATCTGTATCCATTTGTTATGTCTGTGTCTATTTGCTCTCTTTCTCTCTGTTTTTGTCCCTCTCTCCTCCCTCTTTGGGCCTCTCCAGACCTCTCTCTTATTTTTACAGATACTTCCTCCAATAAAATTATTACACATTCTAATTTATTTTAGAGTCGTCATCTAGTTCAGTGTTCTCAACCTCTTAATGCTGCAACCCTTTAATACAGTGCCTCATGTTGTGGTGACCCCAACCATAAAATGATTTTCATTGCTACTTCTTAACTGTAAGTTTGCTACTGTTGTGGTTCATAAAGTAATATCTGTGTTTTCTGATAGTCTTAGATAACCCCTGTGAAAGAGTTGTTCAACCACCCAGGGTTCACAACCCACAGGTTGAGAACTATTGATCTAGGAGTCTAGAGTTTCACAAGCTGTTTTAGGATATATAATAACAGGTAACTTTTGTCCTTATACTAAAAATATTTCATTGGGAGGTCATTAGGCTTAGATGGTTCTTGTCTTATTTAGGGTTACTATGGCTCTGAGGACCAGGATCAAAGAAGCTTGGGGAGGAAAGGATTTATTGGCTTACATTTTCACATCACTGTTCATCATTAAAGGAAATCAGGACAGGAACTTACAGAGTGCAGAACCTGGAGGCAAGAGCTGATGTAGGGGACATGGAGGGTACTGCTTATTGGCTTGCTCTTCATGGCTTGCTCAGCCCACTTTCTTATAGAACCCAGGACAGTCATCCCCAGGGATGGCACCATGCACAATGTGCTGGACCCTCCCATATCAATCACTAATTAAGAAAATGTTCTTAAATTTTCATAAATCCATGAAATTATCCAGCACTATTGACCCCTTGTCAACTTGACACACAGACACATCACCATTAAACCAAAATCTCCCCTTTCGTATTCATTCCCAAGATCTCACACTAAAAATGTAAATGACTTTCAAAAATCCTGCAGTCTTGACAAATTCAAACAAACACATTAAAAGCTAAAGCTCTTTAAAATTGCCAATATCTTTTAAAATCCAAAGTCTTTCAAAAGTGACTCCTATAAAATTAAAAAATCAATTATTTCTTCAAGAGGGAGGAACCAGAGCACAGTCACAATCTGAACAAAGCAAAACTAAACTCCAACAGTGTAAATTACTCAGTGTCCAGTTGTCTGGAATCCACTCATGATCATTTAGGATCCTTCAAGGGGCTTGAGTCACTTCTCCGGCTCCACCCTCTGCAGCACACACAATTTGTCTTCCAGGCCCTGGCTGGCTCTGCTCCTCTACCGCTGCTGTTCTTGGTGCTCATCCCATGGTACTGGAGTCTCCAAAATTGCTGGATCCCTTTGCTGTGACTGGGCTGTACTTCCACTAACAGTCTTTCCTAGACTCCTTCAGGGACTCCAGCCCTGCCACACAGTGTTACAAGCTTCAGCTGCTATCCAATACCTCTTCATGTCTTCAAAGTCAGCACCACCTGGGTGACTCTTACACTACCAAGTTCAGCTGCCAGCACAAGATACAGCCTTCACCACCAAAGATTTCACCACAATGATCTGATCTATTCTTTTTATATTTTATTTATTATTATTACTTAAAAATATTTACATACTAGAGCCGGGCGGTGGTGGCACACACCTTTAATCCCAGCACTCGGGAGGCAGAGG